>ONZH01025807.1:0-105829 GCA_900303285.1 Rhinella marina
ACCCACCATCGCTGGCGGCAGAGAGGAGAGGGTCTCCCAGAGTCCCACAACATCTATCAGGCCCACAGCCACCAGGGGAACACTCTCCAAGGTGTGGGACACGTTCATGGCACCCCCTCGTGCAACTTCCATCACTGCGGGGCCCGCTATCAGCAGGAGGGACAAGTATCGGCGGATGTTGCGGGAGTACCTGGCAGACCGTACCCCTGTCCTCCCCCATCCCTCGGCGTCCTACACTTACTGGGTCTCCAAGTTGGACACGTGGCTGGAACTGTCCCTGTACGCCTTGGAGGTGCTTGCCTGCCCTGCCGCCAGCGTGCTATCAGAAAGGGTGTTCAGCGCAGCCGGGGGCATTATAACCGATAAGCGCAGCCGCCTGTCACCGACAGTGCCTACAGGCTGACGCTAATCAAAATGAACAGCAAGTGGATTGACCCGGACTTTGCTTCTCCAACCGTGGAAAGCAGCCAAAAGTGAAGTGCCATCTGTATGAAGTGCCATTTCCTCCTCCACCTCCTCCTCCTCCTCCTTAACCGCCGTAGAATTGCTCCGTAAATAAGAAAAATTTATATATTTATGGCTCACCTCTTGGGCCTCCACAAAATGTTTAAGAGGTCTCACCTCTTGGGCCTCCATATAATTTTTAACAGGTCTCACCTCTTGGGCCTCCACATAATTTTTAAGAGGTCTCACCTCTTGGGCCTCCACAAAATGTTTAAGAAGTCTCACCTCTTGGGCCTCCACATAATTTTTAAGAGGTCTCACCTCTTGGGCCTCCACAAAATGTTTAAGAGGTGTCACCTCTTGGGCCTCCACATAATTTTTAAGAGGTCTCACCTCTTGGGCCTCCACAAAATGTTTAAGAGGTGTCACCTCTTGGGACTCCACATAATTTTTAACAGGTCTCACCTCTTGGGCCTCCACATAATTGTTAACACGTCTCACCTCTTGGGCCTCCACATAATTTTTAATACGTCTCACCTCTTGGGCCTCCACATAATATTTAACGCCATCTCACCTCTTGGGCCTCCACAAAATCTTAAAGAGGTCTCACCTCTTGGGCCTCCACATAATTTTTAACAGGTCTCACCTCTTGGGCCTCCACATAATTTTTAATACGTCTCACCTCTTGGGCTTCCACAAAATCTTAAAGAGGTCTCACCTCTTGGGCCTCCACATAATTTTTAAGAGGTGTCACCTCTTGGGCCTCCACAAAATCTTTAGGAGGTCTCACCTCTTGGGCCTCCACATAATTTTTAAGAGGTCTCACCTCTTGGGCCTCCACAAAATCTTTAAGAGGTCTCACCTCTTGGGCCTCCACATAATTTTTAAGAGGTGTCACCTCTTGGGCCTCCACAAAATCTTTAAGAGGTCTTACCTCTTGGGCCTCCACATAATTTTTAACATGTCTCACCTCTTGGGCCTCCACATAATTTTTAACAGGTCTCACCTCTTGGGCCTGCACAAAATGTTTAAGAGGTCTCACCTCTTGGGCCTCCACATAATTTTTAACAGGTCTCACCTCTTGGGCCTCCACATAATTTTTAACAGGTCTCACCTCTTGGGCCTCCACATAATTTTTAAGAGGTCTCACCTCTTGGGCCTCCACAAAATCTTTAAGAGGTCTCACCTCTTGGGCCTCCACATAATTTTTAAGAGGTCTCACCTCTTGGGCCTCCACATAATTTTTAACAGGTCTCACCTCTTGGGCTCCACATAATTTTTAACAGGTCTCACCTCTTGGGCCTCCACATAATTTTTAACAGGTCTCACCTCTTGGGCCTCCACATAATTTTTAACAGGTCTCACCTCTTGGGCCTCCACAAAATCTTTAAGAGGTCTCACCTCTTGGGACTCCACATAATTTTTAACAGGTCTCACCTCTTGGGCCTCCACATAATTGTTAACACGTCTCACCTCTTGGGCCTCCACATAATTTTTAATACGTCTCACCTCTTGGGCCTCCACATAATTTTTAACCCATCTCACCTCTTGGGCCTCCACAAAATCTTTAAGAGGTCTCACCTCTTGGGCCTCCACATAATTTTTAATACGTCTCACCTCTTGGGCCTCCACATAATTTTAACAGGTCTCACCTCTTGGGCCTCCACAAAATCTTTAAGAGGTCTCACCTCTTGGGACTCCACATAATTTTTAACAGGTCTCACCTCTTGGGCCTCCACATAATTGTTAACACGTCTCACCTCTTGGGCCTCCACATAATTTTTAAGAGGTGTCACCTCTTGGGCCTCCACAAAATCTTTAAGAGGTCTCACCTCTTGGGCCTCCACATAATTTTTAAGAGGTCTCACCTCTTGGGCCTCCACATAATTTTTAACAGGTCTCACCTCTTGGGCCTCCACATAATTTTTAACAGGTCTCACCTCTTGGGCCTCCACATAATTTTTAAGAGGTCTCACCTCTTGGGCCTCCACATAATTTTTAAGAGGTCTCACCTCTTGGGCCTCCACAAAATCTTTAAGAGGTCTCACCTCTTGGGCCTCCACAAAATTTTCCATGAGCCTCTGGCCAGCCCACGGCCTCTTCCTGCCTTTTGCGGTCCTACGCATCCCTCAACATCCCCACTGCTTTACCTGCTAGACATGACACTGGGCCAGGTCGGGTCACTGACATCTCAAGCGCCAACAATTTGGGCATTTTAAGGCTTCTGCATGTGTTTGAGTTGTTTTTACATTTTAAAGAAGACATGTCTGACCACATCTCACACACACACACACACAATGACAATTAGGGGTGGGGTCTATTTGCTTTCCCCCTTGCCTATGCCATCTGTGGTTGTCATAGGCAACGTGATTTTAAGGGGTGCAGAATTTTATCTTCTTTTTTGTCTAGTTTGGCTTGGGGTCCATGGCAATGTAGAGGAAAGAAGGTTTCCTTGTATGGTCTCACTTTACAGAGAGGTTATATTGTCTTTGGAGTGTATTGTTGAGAGGCTGTGATAGTGGCGTAATAGTGCGACTTGGGCGCGTTATATGCACCCAGACATGCTTCCCCTGCTGTCCCAGTTGCATTCCAGCAGTGTTGGCATCCTTTTCTGAGGTTTCAGGGTGGACTTGGTGACCTCCAAGTGGTCGAATTGAGATTTCCAAGTGGCGAGCATTTTTTTCCCATAGACTTTAATGGGATTCGATATTCGGTCGAATAGTCGAATTTCGCAGTCTATTCTAATCGAATTTCGAACTTTCGAATATTTCACTACTCGCTCATCTCTAGTTATTATGTGGCGTTTTAAGAACATTCGTGCACTAATAACGAACGTTCAGTTTTAAAAGGTACGCAACTTCTGTGAACACGTATGCATGAGCGTACAAATTGCATACGAATCCTCAGCGTGCTATTGTCTAGCGATTGCGTAATACATGTGATACATGATACTGTATCAGCAGATGACAGCAGATCATCCGGCTGTGACTGAGATGAGTGTTTCATCCACTCTACTATCTCATCCACTTGTTCCTCCACTACAATTTTGCGCTTTGGTGGGTTAGCCTGGTGGAACAGTCGCCAACTATTGCGAATTCTACAAGTAGAAGCTCCGGCTACAGGTCCTTTGGCACTGCTGCCCTGTGCCACCTTCTTTTTTCTAGAGCTCGAGGTCTGGCTGGAACTGGACCCCTTTTGCTTATCCATTCCAGACATTTTTCACTTGACTGTGGCCCTGCAGCTAGTCTTTGTCTCTCTCCCTGTCTCTCTCCCTATCTCTCTCCCTGTCTCTCTCCCTGCCTGATTAATTACTAGCCCTGCACTGGCCCTGCACTTGCCCTGCAGTATCCCCGATATGTGTAATATGGATTCCCAGAACAATTACACCCCAGGTCTCAGTCTCTCAGAACTTCACACACAGTGCTTCTGCTCGTCTCAGCAGTCGCAGCACAACTGATGCGTCACTGGCTTACCGAGCCTGAGCCAATCAGACCAAGCCCTGCCCACTAGGTCAGGTGACTGCTTTCTTCCCGGGTTTTTGCCACATGAATAACGAACTAACGATAAAAGTTTACTGATTAATTGAATTCATACGCAACAGCGTATAGAGTAACTTATACGTAGCATTAGCGTACAATTTATCGGATAAGTACGTAGCGAATGCGTAGAAAGCCTTAAAGGGGTTGTCCGAGTTATTTTTTTGTCCTTTGTATGTTTCTAACTAGTCAAATACAACAGCTTTTCCATACACTTTCTGCTTCTAAAGCTGCTGGTTTATCAGATTTCACTCAGGGTCACATGACCTGTGATGTCAGCTTGCCTCCCTGCTAATCTTATATTCGTGCACAGAGCCTGTACACGTGACATCACTGTGCTGGCCACGCCCCCACTGCTCTGCCACTGCTGCTATTTGCTCTCTCCCTGGATTCTTTCAGATAAAACATTAACCCCTTCAGCAGCTGCAGATGTAAAGAGACACGGGATCTGCCCTCCTCACCCTACAGACACAGAGCTGACTGGAGCTGATCTGGAGGAGATGCAAAGTATTGTATTGTACAAGAACAGGTAGGGGGAAGACCCTGTGTGTATCAGCAGTGTCATTGTACAGCTGGGACTTGTAGTTCTACACATACAACATGCTGCTAAGTATGCAGCAGACATGTCACTCAGGCCAGCTCTTGTATTCACTGCCTTTGCATAGCAGGAAGGGGGAGGGGCAGAGATTGTTATTACTGCATGTAAACCAAGGCCAGAGGAGAACCAGGGGAATGAGGAAATATAGATTTTTTTGGCCTAAAACTTGCTTAACTTATATATTGCTGCCCATCAGATTTACAGTACTATACATTTTTTTTTCATAACTCGGACAACCCCTTTAAGAACATTTTTTAATCTAATGGAGCGAATCTCAAAAATTTCGGATTCGCTCAGTGGCGTAACTACAACTAACTGGGCCCCACAGCAAATTTTTGAATGGGGCCCCCCCAGAAACGTCCTCGCAACCCCGAACTCACATGCAACCCTCACTCTTGTGGCTAGTCAAGATTGAGCTCTCCCAGACAAGGCCTGACAGCCGCTCCATCCGCTTTCTATAGTGTCACTGTATATAATGTCATTGTATAATACTGTTGAGGGGGGCTTGATAATAAAATCTTTTAGTCTCCCTCCTGAGGGGGCCCCTTGTGGGTCTGGGCACCAAAGCAGCTGCTTCCCCTGCTTCCCCTATTGCTACGCCCCTGGATTCGCTTCACAGCTGAAAATATCCAAGATTCGTATCGAATCTACAAGCGAGGAATAGATTCTCTCATCTCTAAATATTACTATGGTACCATGCAGTATAACAGTAAGGAGAAGGGGTTTTATGCTTGAAGAATAATGCATTCACTTTTACAAGACAAGTGAACCAATTAAGCAATATATTTTTTAACCTTTGAGTAACATGTGAAAGGTCCTGTATCTACAGTCACATTTTTCTGGATCCCAATTAGCCTTAATGCTCTGCTTTGAATATATTGGATTTGGATGATTCATAAATGCATGGCAATCTGTCTCTAAAACTATATATTATCGGTGTTGCTGCCTACAGAAAGAAGACAATTGCCTCAGTACTGAATAATACACAGGCACTGCTACTGTTTATCATATAGCAATGCTCCCTGAAGCATCAGCAGTGTGAGAAGGATAAAATATTGAGCAATAACCCTGTTAGATATGTCCCTGGATGACAGATGACTGCAGATAGAAATAGCGTGAAGTACTAATTTGTAGGTAATTTACATCTGAAACACCAGCTTAAGAGAACAGCTTTATAATTAGGTATAATTGGAGTATTCTTCTTCACTAATATGTCAGAACTATTTATGAATGTAGGCCTTGTTTCCCCCGAGGAGATTCTCCAACTGTTCTATTTCCATACCTTTGATTCTTTTTTTAAAATGCAAAACAACCAGCCACCGAACCCGAAACCAGTTCACTTTCATCTATGGCTGTGAAAATTCCATTGCAACAGCTCAGAGGGACACGACTGAAATCTCCATAACCGTCTTACATTATGACTGTGAGCTTTGCAAGACATTCACTAAAATCTCGGAACAGAACCAATATAGTTGTAGCTCAGTAACTCGCCAAGTCACGTCTACTCTGGGCTACTTCCTGGCCTCATTTTTATGCAGTGCCTTATCTCTTTTATGACTCTTCTTTATATCTGTGCATTTGTTACGATTTTATTTAGTTTCACATTTCATTTTTATGAGTGTTGAGGCCAAGACTGTTTTTTAACCCAGATTTTAATAATAAGTTGTAGCAGTTGCACACATGGTTGTCCATATGTCTGGCTGTGACTGGTATTACAGCTCAGTCCCATTCAGTCGAGTACCACAATCCCTTTGTTCTGCTGATTGGTAGGAGTCAGATCAACACCAGTCACACATTAATGATCCTGAAGTATTTTTTGACTCGAACGGTTACCACTTGTATACAATAGCTATGTAAGGTCTGGGGTTCTTATGAGACAAATTGTAATTTCTAACATTTTCAGTATGAATGCATCATCTTTTCAAATTTAAAGAGGATCTGTCACCTCTCCTGACATGCCTGTTTTAATAGCTTCATGCATTCCCCATGTAATAACAATTCTGGAACATCTATTCTTGGCTCTATGTTGTGCCATTCCTTTATTATTTCAACTAGAAGTTATGAATGAATTGCTAGCAGTCTGCAGTAAGGGTACAGAGGGGTGGTAACAAGTTGGGGGTGTGTACCTGCATAGACTCACTCTGTGGACCAAATTCATAGTGATGCCAGCTTTTTTTTGCTAGTTGAACTAAAGTATATATTTTTAAACCATTGTTGCAAGTGTTGTTATTGTTCTGGGGATAACAAATGTGTGGGGGTTATTTTATCAATAAAATCTATGTAAAAATTGTTTCTTTTGTAATATTTTTTCCAAAAATGTTAGCAATTTTTTAAAATCACCAGCTGTGGTAATTATTTGATTAGTGGCAACCCCCTCTTTGTACAGTGCCAGAGTGATTGCAGCATTAAAGTGGTTGTCAAGGGAGGGGCGGAGCCAGCAGCGCATGGCAGAGGTTGTGTGAGAGCACAGCTCTGGAGCAATTTAGCCCAAAGCGGCCCAAACCAGCTAATACCTCGCTGAGGCAAGTCCCTTTTTGGGGATAATATCACCCACACAAGCGGCTGGCACAAGCATGGCAAAGAAAAAAGTCCGTAAAAGCCCGAGGAAACTCACAGACTTTTTCCCGCTGACAGACGCCACACAAGATGGTGCGGCCTGCTCAGCGTCGGACCAGTGTGGAGGCAGTTCTGGAGGAAGCAGCCCTAGCTCGTCGGGGCTGGTGAGTGGATCTCCTCCACATGAAAGGGGTTTGCCTTCTAGCCCAGATTCAAACATATCTCTGCCCCGTCAAGATAAAGGGAATAGCGCCCCAAAATTGTCATGCCCTAAGCGCTTACAGGATGGAGTGGGTGGGCAGCCATTAATAATACAAAATCAAGCGCTCAATGCTATGGAGGCACCCCCAACAGAATCGCTATTGAGGTCGCTGTTATCTGACCTCAAAACTACCATGCAGCATGATTTTCATACAGCCTTCAATAATCTATCTCAAGAACTTTCCTCCTTGGGGGGCAGAACCTCACATGTGGAGAATAAGATGGCTGAACTTACCACTGCTCACAATGAAATCGTTGATGTAACTACAGCCTTAGAGCAAGAAGTACTGTCTCTCCAACTAAAGATTGCAGATATTGAAGACAGATCCAGACGGAACAATGTTCGGTTTAGAGGAATACCAGAAACAGTTAAAACAGAAGAATTAAAAGAGTTCCTCACTGATTTATTTGCCTGTTTGCTACCTGATGCCACTGACTTCATTATCGATAGGGCGCATAGGCTTCCTAAGCCTAAAACTATCCCACCATCAGCTCCTCGAGATATTAATGCCCGAATCCATTTTTTTCATATAAAAGAGAAACTCATGGAGGCATCACGAGGGCGCCCAAATCTTCCTGACAGATTTAAAATAATAGCTCTGTTTGCAGATTTATCAGCAGCCACTCGAGCGCGACACAGAGAATTTGGAGAAGCCACACAAATGTTATGGGAGCATGGCGTCCAGTACCGCTTGGGATTCCCACTAAAACTCATCATCACTAAGAATGGGAATAAGCATCTGGCTTCATCACCAAAGGAAGCAATGCGGCTATGCACCGAATGGAATCTATTACCCACTGAAGATTCTCCGATCAACAATAAAAGAGCTCCACCACAACATATTGCAGAAGAATGGCAAACAGTTTCTTATAGAAAACATCGCACTGTGTGAACTGCAGCCTTCCTTTGCAGTTGCAATACCTATCCTTTTTCTTTCTTCCTCTGCAACAAGGATCTCTATTTATACTGATCCTAATTTTACTTTGTTTAGTGGTTGATATTATACCTTAGCTATTATTACTCCATAGCCAGGCGAGGTCAATATACTCCTGTTGGGGCTTCCCTTGGCTCTGGTTTGTTTAAATTAGAGTTTTTTTTGTTCTAACTTCCCTCAAGATAATCCATGACATGCATTTACCTGGACATTTTCATGTTCCTGTCGTTGTTCTTTTTTTTATGTTCTAATTGTTGTTTTAGATCGCTGCTGTCCCACTACTCAGAAGAATATGGAGGGTAGAGGTTTGGTCGCCATCAGCTGTGCACTATACATACCGTAATGATTGTACATAAAATATTCTATTTTAGTGTTGATAATATAGGGAGGATCTCAAACTCGGCCATCTGCTGTTTACTGTCTTCTCATTATGGTGATTAAAATAGTTTCACTCAATGTTAAAGGGTTAAATTGCCCCTACAAACGTTCTAGAACATGGAAAGAGGCTATAGCTCTAGGTGCAGATGTGCTATGTCTTCAAGAGACACACTTAAACGCTAAAGATACTTGCAGACTAAACCATACTCACTTTCCATACATTTTTTCAGCCCCTGCTGTACAGAAAAAAAGAGGAGTAGCCATAGCTATTAAAAATACTGTAGCATTCTCTCTCACAGAGGAGATAGTGGACAGGGATGGTTGATTTGTGATACTACGATGTTTGTGCAATAATTCTCCATATACTATAGTGTCTTTGTTTGGGCCCAACACTGGCCAAATTGCGTTTCTGACTTCTTTGTTGCAAAAATTACCTAAGGAACCTTATGGGACATTGGTAATAGTTGGAGATTATAATAAAACTGTATGGCCCTCTATGGATTCCACTTCCACATAAGCAACTAGTACCTCTTCACCCACTAATATGTTTTCTTTATTACATAGGAATAGCCTGTATGATGTCTGGTGGATCCAACACCCCACTGAACGAGATTTTACCTTTTTTTTCCCCGGTACACAAGGTATATACTTGGATAGATTACTTTTTGGTAGATAAGAATACCCTTCCAGGGGTTTTGAACTTCTCTATACAAACTATTGATTGGTCAGATCATGCTCCCATCACTATAAGTATTAATGAACGGATAAACTACCTCCAATTTTCCCTTTGGAAATTAAATACATATATCCTGCAACACCCAGATTACCTTCCTAAAACCAAACAATCTCTTGAGGATTTTCTCTAGTTTAATGACAATGACAAAACTTCTCTAGCTACTATGTGGTGCGCTCTTAAAGCCACCATTCGAGGGCATTTTATTAAACAATCCTCATATGACAAACAATCTAAAATATCTTTATGACTTTCCCTGCAACAACAACTAAGTAACTTACATCGGTTAAATAAGATTAGCTTTTCCTTAGAAAGAGAACAACAGATTTCCCAGATCCAGTCTAAGCTCCATGAGTTGGATTTGCATAAATACGAATTTGCTTTAAGAAAACTGAAATTAAATCATTACTGGTACGGGAATAAAGCAGGTTCTCTGCTGGCTTGTCAATTGAAGGCGAGAGCAGTTAAAGCACATATTTCTTATTTGGATCACCCCAGTGGGACTAAAATAATGGATCCCCAAGGGATACCGGATCATTTTGCTGACTACTATGCCTCCCTATATAACTTACAATCTGATCCAGCTACTATCCAACCTACTAGTGAAGCTATAGAGTCGTTTCTTTTCAACATGTCCCTACCCAAATGAGATACATCTTATCTGAAAAATCTCACTCAGGAATTCACTGAGTCTGAGGTTTTGATGGCCATAAAATCCTTAAAATCAAATAAATCTCCAGGGCCTGATGGGCTCTCTAATGAGTTCTACAAAGTGCTGGGCTCGTTACTCTGCCCTTACTTGACTAGACTTTTTAACGCGGTATCTACTAATGAGTCATTCCCATCTGAAATGTTGGAGGCAGTCATAGTGACTCTCCCCAAGCCAGGTAAAATTCCTAATTTTCCTACTAATTTTCGACCAATCTCCCTCCTTAATAGAGATTTAAAGCTGTATGCCAAAATTATAGCAAACAGATTGGCCCCAATTTTGCCCACACTTATTGAAGGTGATCAGGTGGGATTTGTTAAGGGCCGCCAGACGTCAGATAGCACAAGAAGGGTCTTCAATGTTTTGTCAGGGGTGGGAGCAGGTCAGACGCCTTCTCTGCTTCTTTTACTGGATGCGGAGAAGGCGTTCGACCGAGTACATTGGGGTTACCTAATGGCGGTGCTTCAGCATTTTGAATTTCCCCCTATGGTGCTAAAAGCTATTATGTCATTGTATACTTTACCCTCAGCAAGAGTTTCCACATCATTCCATATAACGAATGATACGAGACAAGGATGCCCACTATCTCCTTTGGTGTTCGCATTTGTTATGGAGCCTTTTGCGCATCTTATACGTTCCTCATCTAGGATACAGGGTATTAATGTGGGGGGTATAGATCAGCGCATTAGTCTGTTCGCTGATGATGTGCTTATAAGCCTCAGTTCTCCTGGGACCTCATTGCCAATAGACATTATTGACCGATTTAGTGCAGTTAGCTATTATAAGATCAATGCTAGCAAATCATTGATGTTAGATATGGGATTTACCCTTACTTTTCGGCCGCAACAATTACAGAAAGTTAACTATGATAATTTACTGTCACAACTTCAAAAGGATGTCAAGTCATTTACTCAATATCCTGTATCTTGGCTAGGAAGAATAGCGGCAACCAAAATGTTTCTATTACCCGAAGTCCTGTACTATTTTAGGTCTCTTCCTATAATAACCCCACTCCGCATTATTAAGCGGATTCAATCCATATTCTTAGACTTCATTTGGAATTATACCAGACCTAGAGTATCAGCTAATATATTATATCTCCCAATTTCTAAGGGAGGTCTAGGATGTCCATGTATTCTCACTATAGAGCTGTATTACTAGACCAACTTAAAAGCTGGTGGATAGCTGACTATTCAAAAAAATGGGTGCTAATGGAAGAATACTTAACACCAGCACCTTCACTAAAGACTTTATGTGGAGTATAGCCATCACAGGCTCTATACCACCAACACCTTCCATAACAGTAAATGCTGGGGCCGCATTATGGAACAAACTAATACCCCTTCGAAAACTTATTCCAATGAGATATGCAGATACTCCCTTACAAGTCATACAACTCCTATTACCTGGCTCAAATTATAAATATTGGATAGAAAAAGGCATTTTTCTATCCAGGTACCTTGATGCCCTTTAATGTTATAATGTCTAAATATAACATCCCTAAGAATGATTTTTACAAATATCTCCAGATGAGACACTTGCTGGAATCATTGAAATTTTCAACTGAAACATGCAATACTTTGTATGAATCATATTTCTCTAACGTAGCACTTGTGACTAAAGGCATATCTAGAGAATATAAGGAGCTCCAATTATTTCATGGCCCTACGCAACTCACATTTCAGATGAGATGGGAGATTGACTTGAAAAGTCACTTCTCCTCGGACCAATGGAACTCAGTGTTTTCATTAAGCTCTAATACTTCCAAATGTGTAAATCATTTAGAGGTTACCAGAAAGCTGATGTACACATGGTACTACACTCTATATCGTCTCTCCAAGATATATCCTAATGTATCCAGCGTATGTTGGAGGTGTTCACGATCAGTTTGAACACTTATGCATGTATGGTGGGAATGTGAGGAGATCATGAAGTTTTGGGACTCCATCAGTGTATTAGTAAAGTGATTGGAGTACAAGTGCCTTGGGGCCCTGAGTTGGCTCTATTATCCATAGATGTTGCTACTTTATCTAAACCACAAGGCACAATTACCTCTCATATACTTACTATTACTAGAACCCTGGTGGCAAAGTGCTGGAAAAATACCAACCTCCTCACCATAGCAGAAATTACAGAGAGAGTTAATTATAATTATAATATGGAAGAACTAATTGCAAGAAGAATGAATGCTTTGCCAGCATTTTCCTCACTTTGGGCGAAATGGAAACACTTCAGAACACGGAAAAAGTGATCTTTATGATTAGGAGTATTTCAGCACAAATTATGCTGATTTGGTTGGCCGACACTTACCAAGCTTTAATATATAATAATATGGACGCAGTGAATCTCAGATAGTATATGTTTTATTTGTTATCATACTTCAGTTGCGCATACTTATCTTATTGACAGATGTATCCTATTATAATGCAATCTTATGCTATGTATACCATGTTGAGTGGATACAGCATATGTAAAATTGCTGTCTCTTGAGTCTTGCTGTACTTAAATCAAAATTTCTTGATGATGTGTATGCCTTTTGTATCTTTATTAGAGATGAGCGAGCACTAAAATGCTCGGGTGCTCGTTATTCGAGTCGACCTTTTCCCGATGCTCGGGTGCTCATTTCGAATAACGAACCCCATTGAAGTCAATGGGAGACTCGAGCATTTTTGCGGGGGACCAAGGCTCTGCCTAGGGAAGGCTGGGTGAAAACCTGGAAACCTCAGAAAATGATGGAAACACCACGGAAATGGACAGGAAACAGCAGGGGCAGCATGCATGGATGCCTCTGAGGCTGCCTAATCCCACCATTACCCCAAATTCTCCTAGTGGGGCATGTGTGGTATCGATTCTTCTCAGTTTAAAATCGTATACGTCCCCTATCTTGGGACCATATATTTCATGGATTTTTCGAACACGGAAAAGGAAAAAGAGCTTGCTCTGGCCAGGGGAGTGTCTTTTCTACTGCAGCTAAGGGGACGTGTCCATGCTCTGCCTATCACAGGTCAGGAGGCAATTAAAAGAGGAACAAACAAAAATCAGTATAATATCTAATACGTCCCCTATCCGGGTAAATTGTTTGGAGAAAGGGCCTGTAGGTGGGGGGCAGGCTGGGGGGAAGGAGGTTGAGCTGGAAGAGCCAGAGGAGTGCCCCCTGGGCTAGCGTGTGTGGTGGTGACAACAGCCGGATGGATTTGGAAAAACTGTAGCATCAACCGGTACGGTATGTATTCTTCTGAGTTTAATACCGTATATGGCACCTATCCGGAAAAATAGTTTGGAGAGAGAGAAAGAGAGGAAAAAGACGTGCAGTATGGAGCAATTACACGGAAACTATTAGATTAGGCAGACTTGGTCTGCTTAATTGCAACCCAGACAAATGAGAGAAAGTGAGGAAAATGACGTATTTTTAAAAGTGACGTTCAGTATAGATCAAGTGTGGTATGTGTTCTATGTATACTACTCAGTTTAATACCGTATATGGCAGCTATCCGGAAAAATAGTTTGGAGAGAGAGAAAGATAGGACAAAGACGTAAATTCTTTGGAGAGAGGGCCTGTAGGTGGGGGGGCAGGCTGGGGGGAAGGAGGTTGAGCTGGAAGAGCCAGAGGTGTGCCCCCTGGGCTAGCGTGTGTGGTGGTGACAACAGCCGGATGTAGTTAGAATGACGATGCAGGACCCCAACTTAAAAATTTAGCATCAACCGGTACAATTGTCAATTATGAGCTCGATCAAGTGTGGCATGACTTTTTAGATGGAGATTGCATGTGGTCACGTACTCCCTGGAACCCCATAGTCACCCCTTCTCTGATGTGCTACCCCAGAACATTCTCTGCCCCAATTCGCAAGACCTTTTGCAGTCTCAGTGTGCTGACAGTGGGGATTTACCAGTGTTGTCTGAGGAGGTGGTGGACAATGGCGAGACACAGGTGTCGGGGGGTGAGATAGTTGTATGGGAAGCAAGTTACAGTGGGGACTCCTTGGGGGGACTTTCTCATGATGGGACAGATTCAACTTGGGTGGATCAGGCACAGGAACAGATCAATTTTTTTTTTTTGTGTTTATTTAACTTTTATTTAGCACAAATAACCACAGAGATATTTATTAGTTATCTTCGCTGCGCAGTCTGGCGTTGGGGTTCGTCACTTTGATGGCGAGCTGTGCCTGTAGGTGGCCCTCCTGAAAAATTGTGGTAAAAGAGTGCCAGTTGGACCTCTGAAAAATGGCGTTTTTTTGGTCAGCGTTAGGCAAAGACGATATGGAGGAGGAGGAGGAGTAGGAGGAGTAGAGAAGAGGAATCGGATACATAAGTTATTTAAATCTTTAGCTGCTTTCCCCCGGAGATTTGAATTCCGTTGAAATCCAGGCTTTGTTCATTTTAATAAGCGTCAGCCTGTCAGCGCTGTCAGTTGACAGGCGTGTACGCTTATCGGTGATGATGCCACCAGCTGCACTGAATACCCGCTCTGACAGCACGCTAGCGGCAGGGCAGGCCAGCACCTCCAAGGCGTACAGCGCCAGTTCAGGCCACGTGTCCAGCTTTGAAACCCAGTAGTTGTATGGAGCAGAGTGATCGCTACGGACGTTGGTATGGTCAGCTAGGTACTCCCTCACCATCTTTCTGTACAGCTCCCCCCTACTCTGCCTAGACTGGGGACAGGTGACAGTGTCTTGCTGGGGTGACATAAAACTGGCAAAAGCCTTGGAGAGCGTTCCCCTGCCAGTGCTGGACAAGCTGCCTGCTCGCCTCCTCTCCCCCGCTACTTGGCCCACAGAACCATGCCCTCTGCCGCTAGTGGCGTCAGATGGGAAGAATTGTTTCAGCTTGTGCACCAGGGCCTGTTGATATCTATTCACTCTCATACTCCTTTCCTCTGCAGGGATGAGAGTGGAAAGGTTCTGCTTGTACCGTGGGTCCAGGAGAGTGAACACCCAGTAATCGGTGTTTGAAAAAATTCTTCTAATGTGAGGGTCACGGGATAGGCAGCCTAACATGAAGTCTGCCATGTGTGCCAGAGTCCCAACACGCAAGAATTCCCTCTCCTCACTGGCCTGACTCTCCATTTCCTCCTCCTCCTCCTCCTCCAAGTCCTCCTCTTCAGCCCATACACGCTCAAGAGTTAAGGACTGAGCACTGGTACCCTCTACTGTCTCGCCGACATTCTCCTCCTCTTCCTCCTCATCCTCATCCCCCTCCTCCGATACGCGCTGAGAAACAGACCGGAGGGTGCTTTGGCTATCAAGCGACGTATCTTCCTCCACCGTCTCTTGTGACAAGCGCAAAGCATCCGACTTGATGCTGAGCAGTGAGTTTTTCAACAGGCAAAGCAGCGGGATGGTGAGGCTGATAATGGCGGCATCGCCTCTGACCATCTGTGTTGACTCCTCAAAGTTGCTCAACACCTGGCAGATATCAGACATCCACGTCCACTCCTCATTGTAGACTTGAGGAATCTGACTGACCTGACTACCAGTTCTGGTGGAAGTTGACATCTGGCAGTCTACAATCGCTCTGCGCTGCTGGTAAACTCTGGATAACATGTTTAATGTGGAATTCCATCTCGTGGGCACGTCGCACAACAGTCAGTGAGCGGGCAGTTGTAGGCGGCGCTGCGCTGCCCTGAGAGTGGCAGCATCTGTGGGATCGACTTGCGGAAATGCGCACAGATGCGGCGCACCTTGGTGAGCAAATCAGACAGATTGGGGTATGTCTTGAGGAACTGCTGAACTATGAGATTGAACACGTGGGCCAGGCATGGCACATGTGTCAGTCTGCCGAGTTGCAGAGCCGCCACCAGGTTACGCCCGTTGTCACACACAACCATGCCTGGCTTGAGGTTCAGCGGTGCCAGCCACACATCGGTCTGCGCCATGATGCCCTGTAACAGCTCTTGGGCAGTGTGCCTTTTGTCACCTAAGCTCAGCAGTTTGAGCACCGCCTGCTGGCGCTTACCCACGGCACTGCTGCTGCGCCTAGAGCTACCGACTGAAGGCGCCGTGCCCACGGATGGTAATTCGGTGGAGGAGGAGGAGGGGTCGGAGGAGGAGGAGGCATAGTATGTCTGAGAGACAGTGACCGAGGTAGGCCCCGCAATCCTCGGTGTGGGCAGTACATGAGCGGCCCCAGGGTCATTCTCGGTCCCAGCCTCCACCAAGATAACCCAATGTGCCGTCAGTGAGATATAGTGTCCCTGCCCGGCAGCACTTGTCCACGTGTCCGTGGTTAGGTGGACCTTCTCAGAAACAGCGTTGGTCAGGGCACGGATGATGTTCTGTGACACGTGCTGGTGTAGGGCTGGGACGGCACATCGGGAAAAATAGTGGCGGCTGGGGACCGAATACCGAGGGGCAGCCACCGCCATGAGATTGTGAAAGGCCTCGGTCTCTACCAGCCTATAGGGCAGCATCTCCAGGCTAAGCAATTTGGAGATGTGGACGTTGAGGGCTTGGGCATGTGGGTGGGTGGAACTGTATTTCCTCTTGCGCTCCAGCGTCTGCTGTAAAGACAGCTGAACGCTACGCTGGGACACATTGGTGGACACTGTGGAGGATCGTGGAGGCGAAGGTGTGGTTTTCCGGCGGGAGGTGCTCGTGCCGGGGTCCTGGGCAGGGGGTTGACTAGCAGAGGCAGCGAGTGATGCAGGGGTTGACTAGCAGAGGCAGCGAGTGACACAGGGGAAGGAGCAGTGGTGTGACCCGCAGGAGGTGGTGAACGGCCTTGGTTCCATTGAGTGGGGTGTTTAGCACTCATATGCCTGCGCATGCTGGTGGTGGTTAGGCTAGTAGTGGTGGCACCCCTGCTGATCCTGGTGTGGCACAGGTTGCACACCACAGTCCGTCGGTCATCCTCACTTTCTTTAAAGAACCTCCAGACTTGCGAACATCTAGGCCTCGCCACGGGAGCTTCACTACGTGAAACAGTTGCTGCTGATGCACCAGCTCTGGCCCTGCTTCTCCCTCTGGCCACACCACTGCCTCTTACAACCTGTTCTGGTGCAGCACTCGCCTCCGCCTCAGAAGCACTGTCTTCACTCGGCATATCAATCCAGCTTGGGTCAGTCACCTCGTCATCCTCCGATTCCTCAGTTTGCTCCCCCCTCGGACTTCCTGCCCTGACAACAACTTCACCACTGTCTGACAACTGTGTCTCCTCATCGTCCGACACCTCTTTACAAACCTTGGGTAACATGGGTGGACTGCGTGGAAGACTGACTGGTGGACAAATTACTTGAAGCATTGTCCGCAATCCACGACATCAGCTGTTCGCACTGTTGTGGTTTCAACAGTCCACTACCACGTGTCCCTGTAAGTTCAGAGATGAAGCTAGGGAGTGTAGCTCTGCGGCGTTCCCCTGCTCCCTCATCAGCAGGTACTGTCTCACCCTGCCCAGGACCACGGCCTCTGCCCCCTGCAGTAATTGAATGCCCACGCCCACACCCTCGACCCTTAGCCCTGGGGTTCAACATTTTCTGTATATAAGTGTATTATATAAAAAATAAAAAATAAATGGGCCTGGTGTACTGAAACCCACAAACTTGTTCAGTCTGGTTTAATTAAGTGACGTGAAGAAAGAAAGTGTCACCTGGACAAAAAATACGGATTGGAGTGAGTGGACAGCTGAACTGTGACACACAGAATGGTTCCACACTGCTGTGTGAAATGGATTTGTATCACTGAGCTAAAACAACAAAAAAACTATTTTTTTTATATATTTTTTTTGTAGTTTTGTTAATGGTGGCTATTTTGACTGCGACCCAGACAAATGTCGCACAGAGAGTTTTGTGATCAAGCTATATACGTGAGAGCAAAAGACCTGGTTGGATTACGTGATGTACAGAAAGTGTCACCTGGACAGAAAATACGGATTGGATTGTGTACTGAACTGTGACACACAGAATGGTTCCACACTGCTGTGTGAAATGGAGTTGTATCACTGAGCTAAAACAACAAAAAAACTATTTTTTTATATATTTTTTTAATATATTTTTTTGTAGTTTTGTTTTTTTTGGAACGTGACGTGCAGAAACTATCGTAGACCTAACTCACACCCTGTTAATGGTGGCTATTTTGACTGCGACCAAGACAAATGTCGCACAGAGATTTTTGTGATCAAGCTGTATACGTGAGAGCAAAAGACCTGGTTGGATTACGTGATGTACAGAAAGTGTCACCTGGACAGAAAATACGGATTGGAGTGTGTACTGAACTGTGACATACAGAATGGTTCCACACTGCTGTGTGAAATGGATTTGTATCACTGAGCTAAAACAACAAAAAAACTATTTTTTATATATATATTTTTTTTTATATATTTTTTTTGTAGTTTTGTTTTTTTTGGAACATGACGTGCAGAAACTATTGTAGACCTAACTCACATCCTGTTAATGGTGGCTATTTTGACTGCGACCCAGACAAATGTCGCACAGAGATTTTTGTGATCAAGCTATATACGTGAGAGCAAAAGACCCGGTTGGATTACGTGACGTACAGAAAGTGTCACCTGGACAGAAAATGCGGATTGGAGTGAGTGGACAGCTGAACTGTGACACACAGAATGGTTCCACACTGCTGTGTGAAATGGATTTGTATCACTGAGCTAAAACAACAAAAAAACTATTTTTTTTATATATTTTTTTTATATATTTTTTTTGTAGTTTTGTTTTTTTGGAACGTGACGTGCAGAAACTATCGTAGACCTAACTCACACCCTGTTAATGGTGGCTATTTTGACTGTGACCCAGACAAATGTCGCACAGAGATTTTTGTGATCAAGCTATATATGTGAGAGCAAAAGACCTGGTTGGATTACGTGATGTACAGAAAGTGTCACCTGGACAGAAAATACGGATTGGAGTGTGTACTGAACTGTGACACACAGAATGGTTCCACACTGCTGTGTGAAATGGATTTGTATCACTGAGCTAAAACAACAAAAAAACTATTTTTTATATATTTTTTTTTATATATTTTTTTGTAGTTTTGTTTTTTTTGGAACGTGACGTGCAGAAACTATCGTAGACCTAACTCACACCCTGTTAATGGTGGCTATTTTGACTGCGACCCAGACAAATGTCGCACAGAGATTTTTTGATCAATCTATATATGTGAGAGCAAAAGACCTGGTTGGATTACGTGACGTACAGAAAGTGTCACCTGGACAGAAAATAGTGAGTGTACTGAACTGTGACACACAGGATGGTTCCACACTGCTGTGTGCAATGGATATGTATCACTGAGATATAACAATTAAAAAAAAAATGGGGTTATATATGGCGATAGCTGCACTACTAGTGCCAGCCAGCCAAGCCAGGAGACAAAAAAAAAAATTCTTGTAGCCCTTAGAAGGACTGTTGGGTTCTTTGTGGGTGATTCCTGCCTAACAGAGAACTAAATGCAGGCCCTAACACTCTCCCTGAAACGCAGCAGCTCTATCCCTAACGACATCCAGACAGCATCTGAGCCGAGCACCGCGGCCAGTCACTAGTATATTCCAGGGTCACCTGATCAGGCCAGCCAACACCCGTGATGCTGGGTGTACCGCAGAGTCTCCTGGCTTGTGATTGGCTGAGTTTATAGGCGCCAAAAAAGCACGATGCGGAAGTTGCCATTTCCTCGAGCATGGCGAGATACTCGTCCGAGCAGCGAGCACTTACGAGTACCCTAATACTCGAACGAGCACCAAGCTCGGATGAGTATGCTCGTCATCTCTAATCTTTATATTTTTGTATTTTGAAAAATTGAAAAATCAATAAAATACAAGTTATAAAAAAAAAAATAAAGTGGTTGTCAAGTGGGCACAGTGGTAGTGCAAGCATGATCACCTTAACCTCTTTCCCATTGTACATCATGGTCGGGTACTAGTTCTCATATTGTGACATACATTTTCATTACCGTGATACTGCCTGTACACCTTTAAGATCAGCAGCAGGAGCTATATAGCCATGTTCCCACCACAACTTCCAGGATCAACCCTAACTCCAATCCCAACAGTCTCACCCCTTAGATGCCACACTCAATAGCAACTGCAAAATCTATGTGGCTGCATAGTGAGAGGAGGCTTCGGCTGTACGTATACCTATCAGGCCCTGCCAGAGGCTAGGTCTAAAGCTGGGTATGCAGGGCTACATTGGTTGCAATGACTAAAGATCACTGTGTAGAACTGTCTGTATTGCACATAAAGCAAGTGAATGGGGTCAAATTGTGACCAAGTTGCTATGACCACAGCTTGACAATCGCAAAAAATCCAACACTGCTGGATTCTGGTGTCATGATCACTGCAATTTCCAAGTCGTTTTGTGACACCATCACTTCCATTATGTTGCAAGGCTACACAGAAATCTTTGGAAATATGATTCTAGTTGCGGCCAAAGTTGTCATGTAGCCCCAGCCTAATAGCATCCCTGTGAGTATTGCAGTGTATTATAAAAGTGATCAAATCCCCTACCATTCAAGTCTACTAGTGGAACTAAAAGAGTACATGTTAAAGGCTATGTACACCTTTGGAGTCAATTTTTTATGATTGCATTTAACTTATTTTTGGCTAAAATCATATTTTCATTTGGTCTTTATTAAAAATATTGAGCTGTTCAGTCACAAAGGGTTAACTGTTTGTCTAGCTGGGTGACTTGTACTTTCACTTTCACTTTGTGCTGGTCATCTAATTACCCTTATCTGTAAACTACTGAGAGGTCATAAACACTTATTTAAGCCACATTCTTATCAATAAGGTAAGGATTGAGCTTTAATGAGTGTTTATGATGTGAGAGAGAAGAGATAAGCTGTCCTTCTGCTCCTCAGATGACGGAATTGAGAAAAAATCCACAAGCAGCTAGTACAGCTTCTCTGCTCTGTACACAAAAAAGGATTCCATATTGTTAATAAAGACTAATCGAAAAAGTAATTTTTAGGTCAAAATAAGTATAATGCAATAATTTAAAAAAATGCCCACAATGGTGTACATAGCCTTTAATTATGTCACAAAATAAAAACTAAAAAAAGATCCAAGATAAAATCCAACACATTGAATGCTATAAAAATGGAGTAAAATGTGTCATGCTTGTCTAACAAAAAAATTTGAAGCCATCATACACTTACAAAGAATTAAATGGGTTTTCCAGGATTTGACTACTGATGATCTATCCTCAGGACACCTGGGACCCCCGCAAATCAGCTGTTTGAGAAGGTACAGGCGCTCACCTTCTCGCAGCTTACCAAGCACAGTGCCGTATATTGTACAGCGGCTGTGCTTGGTATCGTGCTCAGCCCCATTCACTTTAATGGGGCTGAGCTGCTCCTAGGCCACGTGATGTCAATGACCAAGGAAAAACTAAAAGAAGGCCGTGGCACTCATGGGAGCACCGGTACCTTCTCAAACAGCTCATCGGCGGGGGTCCCGGGTGTCGGACCCCCACCGATCAGATACTGATGTCGTATCCTGAGGATAAGTCATCAGTAGTAAAATCCCGGAAAACCCCTTTAAGTGATACTGTTTGCCATGTTAGAAATTCAGACTAAGAAGAAGAGCCATAATCCATCCACCTGTTTTGTTTTTCTTAGATTATTCACATATAATTTGCGAATAAGTAAGGAAGCATTTTTGAAGGTCCAAAAATAGGCAGGTCATTAGGGGGTTAAAGTAAAATTCCCTGAACTAACTTAGGCACATAAATGGCTTGCCCCTCAAAAAGGATACTACATTTTTCAAATCAACACCTGTGTCTGAATACTTGTATTTGTAAATTATTATAAATTGGGTACAGCCACTGAATTATTCAGTGGAATCCGTATAGCACAACCTGCTGTTTGTTTTTTTTCCCCTCATCTCTCTGTCCACCTAGAGGTGGACCCTCATGCTCAGTTCCATTCTTCAACTGCCACCAGCTAAATCTACTGTGACATTTACAGGACACTCCCTCTGAGAAACGGCATATCTTCCAAGGTGGTGATTGAAACAAATCTAACAGAGCAGTTGGAGCAATGAATGTTGAGATCTCTGGATCTATATGAGGTACATGGCTCATGCACACAAACTTATTTTTTTTTTCTATTTTCGTTCCGTTGATCAATATCAAATCGGTTGGGGGTCCAACACCTGGCACCCCGCAGATAAGCTATATGAGGAGACGGAGCGAGCAGTGCGGACATGCTGTCTCCCTATTCTCTTCCTGTCCGCTGCTGCTGCATATGATCTTGAGAGAAGGGAGACAGCTGTCTCCTCATACAGCTGATCAGCGGGGGTGCCGGGTGTTGGACTCCTGACAATCTGATATTGATGACCTATGCTGAACATTACGTTATCAATAGTAAAAGCCAAGACAACACTTTTAATCATGGGATAACCCTTTTAAGATACTACTATTTCAAGGTGCGGCACAGCTTACTGAAAATAATTTTTTATGTAAATTTGGTTAACCAGAATAAAACGCTTTTTTTTTATCTCAGAAAGGGCTGTTCTACCGTTTAATCTGTAAGCTGAAATTGACATGTCTGCAGCAGTATATATAACATGGGGCACACAATAGAAATCACAGATACAAAGGGACAGGTTGATTTTATGAGAAGCCAACTAGACACTTCAACCGCAGAATAGCTGCTTTTCATTCTAAATTTATCTGCAATGTATCTATTAGCCAAAATGAGTGTCACAAAGTTATATCAGACTATGAAAGCAGCATTATCAATGGTACCATTGTCTCCTCCAGAAACATGCATGATGCAATATTTCCATCAGCAGCAGCTGAACTGCTCTGGCATTCTTTTTTCAAGGGCTGTCAAGAATTTCAAAATTAAGTTGACATTCTTGATTGTAAAAAATACAGTATATATTTGTGTTTCATGGCTTTCTTTCATGTCAGAACATGTAATATAGCATATTCCGACCAGTTTGACAAGTTGTTGAATTAGCTGGGGCATATAGAAAATAAAAACCAACATGACTGAAACAAACTGTCAGGTTTCTTATGTTGTCCAACCCCAGTATGTACAGGACTTGCACAGCTGAAAGCAAGTTTCCTGATGCAGTTTTGGAATCCAAAATCAGGAGTGGATGATAAAAGGAGAGAAAGTATAAAGGACAGATACAACTTCTACTCCTTTTTGAATTTACTCCTGGTTTTGGCTTCCAAAGCTGCATCAGGAAACCTGACAGTGTGGTCGCACACACAGGAAGAGACTATGTAACTTCTGCAAATCAAATGGGCATATAGAAACTGGCTAAATGAATTTCTCTTTGCTCTGTATTATTTTCCCACAGTGTACTGTCCTCATAGTAAGTTCATCACTGGGGTAAGAGAAACCGTTTCAAAATGCATTGACATTATGCTAAGCCTGTGCTAACATACAGCAGATGTTCTGCGATAAAGAGCTACAGTGTAAAGCATGGGAACAGAGCAGTAGCTGAAGACAGGAGTGTTTCAGACTACCTTCGACTTCTGTTGGACTACACAGAAAATCTGCATTCACTTATCAAAGCTTATGATTGCATTTTACTTCACTTCACTTTACTTTTACTTTCCTTCAACCGTTTTGTTCTTCGGGATTCAATTTCAGCCTATCTGCGGAGTATCTTAATTTCAGTTTAACACTGAGCCATCATGTTGCTGCTCTGATCTGAGCTCTGAGCTCAATGTGTAGCCCTTATCTCTCAACTCCTAACATTTCATAAACACTCATTTAAGCCATATTGTTACAAGTTTGCTAAGAGTTTAGCTATAATGAGTGTTTATGAGATGTCAGGTGTTCAGAGATAAGGGCTATATTTTGAGCCATCAGAGCAGCAACATGACGGCTCAGTCAAAAATTGAAAGTAAGATACTCTGCAGATAAATTAAAAATTAACCCTGTAGAACAAAACAGTTGAATTGTTTTAATAAAGTCCAATAAATAATTGACCACAAAGGTGTAGCCTTTTAAAACTAAATGTTCAATTGGAATAATTTTTGAAATATGCTCCTATATCCAGTGCTGGTGGTCATGCATGTTCAAAAACTCAATTTCACTTTTCATTGGAAGAGTAATTCCTCCAATAACAATCATTATTCTTTAGGTGGACATTCTGATAATAAATCAAGAAAACATTAGGGAGCACCAGTACACATATTGTATATTTAGCAATATAGCAATATTTAGACATATTTAGACATAGAAAAGTTTTGTTTGCTAAAAGATTCAAATTGAAAATTGTTTTGCATGGTCTAACAACAAAATATAATATTTAATCATGGGACAATCCCTTCACATGTTGTGGCAGGTCTAAAATAGACTGCAGCAGGAACAACGCTAAGAGATATTGTTTCAAAACATATCAGAACATTTATAACTTGCAGAAAGGGATTATTATAAGTCACCATGGAAACAAAATATTGATCATAAGTAAATTGTATACACTCTCTTCGTCTCTGGCTGAATGGAACCCTGTAGATACGCACTGGTGTATATGTTGGGAGATTTTCCCAGTATAAACACCAAGAAGAGGACCATAACATGATGCAAAAAAGGCCTGGGGATTTTGGCCTACTGTAAATTCTAAAATACAAAAATAAAATAGGCTTAATAAGGCTAAGTGACTAAATGTTTTACTAATATGTTATAAAATACATAAAAGACATATACAAACAGATCACATACAAGTAAAAAGAAACCACTCACTAGACCTGCAGAAAATGGGCAAGTTCCCATTGACCACTCCAAAATGGCCAACACCCAACATGGTAAAATGCAAAGAGAGTGTCAAATAACATTGATAGCTAGCTCACCACAAATAAAAAGTAATAATTAAGGGAAAGAACCAATAAAAATAATTAAAAATAACCTTGCAATACGTGGCCTGATCATTTCTAAGCGTATGCATAATATAGTGTGAAGGGGGTGATTTACTAAAGACCAATGTTGGTGGCAGCAGGGGTGCCCTTGATGGTGGATAGTTTGCAGGGTACAAGGCAGAAGGACAGGTACAGGGGCCAGTGAATGATGGAGGTAATGACTAGGACCACTTGGTTAGCATAAATAAAGTCTCACTTTACCGAATAGATGATGAGGGTTGCAGTACAAATATAAGTAGCAGTCAGAGTTTTTAATTACTTCACAAGGCAGTAATTCTTCAGAAGGCTCTGTATTATAGGTAGGCAATATGATGTTTCCCTCTAAGCCTGTCTGTCTAGGTGTACCATGAAATCTCCCCAAATGACCACAGGCATAAAAACTGTCAGTAAGCAGTGGCCAATCTGTCTCAGAGGTGTGACAGGCACCAGAAGCAATTAACCCAGACCACGGGCAAAACCATAAGCGTGTGTTACTTTCACTGTCTAATCCATGTACAGCTTTTTGGTCCTCAACCATGTATATAAATTCAACGCTTCTTTCTACAGAGGTTATTTCTTAGTAAAGTTGTTTTTTCTGGCAGCTTTCACTCCATAAGTGATAGTCCAATAACAAGCAGCCCAAGTACATGCAATGCTTCGGTGACTACCTAGCCTTCCTCAAGCATGCTTTCCTGGGATGCTGCCTCCATTTTGTCCATATGTATTTTTAAAGGGAGCTGTTGGATACAGCTCTGACAGGGGTATGCATCTGTACCTAAGAGTTGAAGCCTGTGGTGGGTGCTGTATTTATTGTTTCTTTTTCTAGCTTCACTCTCATAGATGGTGTGTCCCTGGAGAAGAGAAGAACTGAAGAACTCTAGTTTGGCTTGCTAGGAACTCCCTACCCTAACCAGGGGAAATCGGACCAGACCACAACCTGTCAACTGGTTACTAAGGCTGCCAGATTAACTATTTCCTCCTATACACAGCCTTGCTGGACCACATAGTAAATCAAAGTTAGCATAACAGTAACCCTTTCTAAAATAGTGAACATAACACGATTAAAGGGGTTGTCCATGTTCAGAGCTGAACTCAGGCATAAGTTGCCCTTCACAAAGTGGCGTAAAGTAGAACTGGCTTAGTTGCCTATAACAACCGATCAGATTCCACCTTTCATTTTTGACAGCTCCTTTGGAAAATGAAAGGTGGAATCTGATAGGTTGCTATGGGCAACAAAGCCAGTTCTACTTTACACCATGTATCAGTGAAGCATCAGAGTATTTGTGGCTCTGATGCTCCCCCTTGCCCAGCGCTGCATAGTGCAGGACAAGGTCATTTTCTTCCGTACCGGTGACTTACCGTGCTTCTCATGGGCATGCTAGGTGGAGGCTTCCACCTAGCAGTGAGCCTGGTGATGTCATCGGCACAAATGGTTGGTCTTTAGCACTGCCCTAGGCTGTATTGAAGCAAGAAATGCTTCAATGCTCCACTGATACAGGTTAAATAGGTGGAGGGGAGCTTATGTGACGCATTAGAAAAACCCTGCATACCTCTAAATGTATCACAACTTCTGCCATCCATGCATCAGAACTGAAATCTACTCCAGCCAGGAGCTGGAATAGATTTCTGGTGTAATATGCAGCAGTTTTCTGGTGCACAGCTTGTTAAATGATTCCAGCTGAGGAGCTCCCATCTACAGTCCACCTCTCCTGCACACACCCGCCCACTGTTTGGAAAAGTGGCCAGGGTATCGGAAAAAGTTAACAACTCAAAAATATTGTCTCAAAATAGCATTTACAACAAAATTTGCAACATTTGTACACCATACAACTGGCGTAGATCTATTCTAGTATTCTAATTAGAAAAGGCACATTGTAAAAATAAGTAGTGAGGATCTTCTTCCATTTTTTTTTA
This sequence comes from Rhinella marina, assembly GCA_900303285.1. Classification (NCBI taxonomy): domain Eukaryota; kingdom Metazoa; phylum Chordata; class Amphibia; order Anura; family Bufonidae; genus Rhinella; species Rhinella marina. Next base: position 26,862 of record ONZH01025807.1, read on the forward strand.
GCTCTATAAGAAATCATATTAAATTATTCTCAACACAAGTTGCTTTCTCCTCACCATCACTGTGAGTACTGAATAGTCACTGAAAAAGCTGTGGGAAAAGAATTCTTATAGTCTGTGGCACTTGTGACATTTAAAATAGCACTTCTCAAAAGTGCACACCCATGATTCTGCTATTCTTGCGAATTTTCCATTTGTTTCTATAGTAACACCTCCACTAATGTCCCATACATTGAACTAATAGTAGAATAGACTATTATATAGATGACAGGCAAACCTACTTGTAGGTATTTATGTTACCAACTATATGTGAACCACATCTGCATTGAAGGCTCCATTAGGAACTACTGTCACAGATTCCATTACATGACACTGTGTTGTGGTCTCCACTTCAGAAACCGCAATACAGAGGGCAATGAAGGACATTGTCTGCATGGAGTTTGTATGTTCTCTGTGTGTCCTCCTACAAGTTACTTGGAGATCCACGAAATCGTCCCTAATGTGTGTTTGTGTATGAGAGATATCATAGGATACTTAGACTGTGAGGTCCTTGAGGACAGAGACTGATGCATATGATGACAATCTCTGCACAGCAACCCAGAATATGTTGCTGCTATATAAGCAATGAGTAATATATAAATAATCAAATCTATATATACTAGAGCTATCTAATAAAAGAAAAAAGAGCAGAACTGCTTAGAAATAGCAATAATATGGGTGCAAATCCAAAGGATAAAGCCACCAATTCTTTATATATAAAGTTAAAAAAAATAGGCAACATTTCAAAAATCCAAAAATGAGTACTTTATTTAGCCCAGGCGTGACATTTCAGCCCACATAACAAGGACCTTTCTGAAACAGTATATGGATGTGTTACAAAGGTATACAGAAGGTATACAGAACCCAGTTAACAATAATCCGCTAACCAAAAACATTACATTTCTATAACATATAAGTAACATGATAAAGAAATGCATAATACAATCAATTATACTCCACATGTGCAGCAATAAAAAAGCTAAAAATCAGGAACCCCAAACTCCCCATAGAAAAAGTACTGTAACAAACCCCAATTCAGCATCTAGCAGACACAGCTGCATATGCTCATGCCTCCCTAGGGAGGCTTCTCAACTCCATCATTAGGGTACAACCCTATAGTGCAGCTGGCCAAGTCAGGCCAACCCACAGCAGCCAAAAGCCACTCAATTTTGAATTGTATGTTCTCCCTGTGTTTGCGTGGGTTTCCTCCAGGTACTCCGGTTTCCTCCCACACTCCAAAGACATACTGATAGGGAACTTAGATTGTGAGACGCATTGGGGACAGCTTGATGCTAATGTCTATAAATTGGCTGCTGCTGGTGTACATAGTTTGGTCGCATGCAACCAGCTGCACCATGGAGTTGTACTATAATGGGCTTGTCTTAGATATGTCAGGTTTTATACAGCACATGTACAACGATCCCAAAAGATGGAAGTGGTAGTTGCTCCCTAGGGCTGTGTAGTGAAAGGAAGGGGCACTTGTAGAAGGAAATGTTGGCCATGTGTAGAATATGTGTATATATATATATATATATATATATATATATATATATATATATATATATATCTTAATAATATAAAAATGAGTTTCTGTCTGTCTGTTCTCTATGCGCGACCAAACTACTGGACCGATGCTGTCCGTTCTTTGTCCTTATGTATATATAGAGGAGGATTGGCCTCCTCTGGGAATTTAGCACTCCTGTTCACACTGGTGCAGCTTCTGACCAGGTATGATGTTCTCCTGATATGGGCCTGCTGGTTTGTGTAGGATGCAGGTCAGTGTTAGTGTAGGACTCATCCGATTGGAAGCCACCTTGATCGTTGGTGGATGAGCCCGACATATTTATGATCATTTATATGCGCTAAGAGCTTCCATATTACTTACTACATAGCAGTTATGCTTTTTTACCTTTTCACACATTCACCTCATGTTCATTTTATGTGTCATGGCTTATCTAGTGCTGCTGTCATTCTCTGTTTAGTATTTAATTAGCCAATAGGTAGCTTGCACCTGACTCTCACCTGTAGGAGGTGCTGTCCGTTCTTTGTCCTTATGTATATATAGAGGAGGATTGGCCTCCTCTGGGAATTTAGCACTCCTGTTCACACTGGTGCAGCTTCTGACCAGGTATGATGTTCTCCTGATATGGGCCTGCTGGTTTGTGTAGGATGCAGGTCAGTGTTAGTGTAGGACTCATCCGATTGGAAGCCACCTTGATCGTTGGTGGATGAGCCCGACATATTTATGATCATTTATATGCGCTAAGAGCTTCCATATTACTTACTACATAGCAGTTATGCTTTTTTACCTTTTCACACATTCACCTCATGTTCATTTTATGTGTCATGGCTTATCTAGTGCTGCTGCCATTCTCTGTTTAGTATTTAATTAGCCAATAGGTAGCTTGCACCTGACTCTCACCTGTAGGAGGTGCTGTCCGTTCTTTGTCCATATATATATATATATATATATATATATATATATATATATCTTAATAATATAAAAATGAGTTTCTGTCTGTCTGTCTGTTCTCTATGCGCGACCAAACTACTGGACCGATTTTCACCAAATTCGGCACACAGGTACATCAGGTGTCCGGGAAGGTTTTAGACCAGGTCTCATCTCTCTAGGACATACCGTTCCTGAGATATTCCCAAAATATGATCTCCATTAGCCAACATTACAACTGGGAACTTTGGTTTTAAACTCCAACTGCCATTCTCTGCAAAGGCACACACAGGGAGGGCAGGTTTCCATAACAACCAGGTAATTATCAGCAGCTGAGGATCTCATCCATTTCTATTTACTGACACTGTTAAAGGTATTCCGGTTAACATAAATATAACTTATGTTTTTTTCTATTACTACAGTTCAGTAGTAATAAAAGATGTTTTCCTCCACTGCTGCCTATTGCGTGGGCTCATAAGTAAGCATGGTATTGACCTTTAATTCAGGCCACCCTAAAAGAAGTACTTAAAACCCCCGCCCCAGGTCTCACTAAGCCACACCCCCAACTCTGTCAGGCCACACCCCCTTTCACTCCGCAGCCAACAGAGATTGAAAAAATAAAGGTAAAAATCAACTTCTGTCAGCTGCAGGGATGGGTGGGAGGTTGACTTTCTTTCTGCAACACACACAAACATTAAATAAAATAGATTAAATACACCCATGCGAAGCGTCTTGCTAATCCACGCCCCCGACTCTGTCAGGTCACGCCCCCTCCCACTCCGCAGCCAATGGGAATTGAAAAAAATGAAGGTAAAAATAAACTTCTGTTTGCTGCAGGGGTGGGAGGGTGAATTTCTCTCTGCAACGACACCCAAAAATTTTAGATGAAATAGACTAATTATAGACTACAACCGTTCGAAGCCTTTTGCTAAGCCATGCCCCATCTCTGTCAGGCCACGCCCCCTCTCACTCCGCAGCCATTCTGCAACGACACACAGAAACATTAAATGAAATAGATTAAATGCACCTATGCGAAGCGCTTTGCTAAGCCACGCCCCGACTGTAAGGTCACGCCCCCTCCCACTCCGCAGCCAACAGGGATTGAAAAAATAAAGGTAAAAATCAACTTCTGTCAGCTGCAGGGATGGGTGGGAGATTGACTTTCTTTCTGCAACGACACACAGAAACATTAAATGAAATAGATTAAATACACCCATGTGAAGCGTCTTGCTAATCCACGCCCCCGACTCTGTCAGGTTACGCCCCCTCCCACTCCACAGCCAACGGGGATTGAAAAAAATAAAGGTAAAAATAAATTTCTGTTTGCTGCAGGGGTGGGAGGGTGAATTTCTCTCTGCAACGACACAAAAATTTTAGATAAAATAGACTAATTATAGACTACAACTGTTCAAATCGTCTTGCTAAGTCACGCCCCCAACTCTGTCAGACCACGCCCCCTCCCACTCTGCAGCCATTCTGCAACGATACACAGAAACATTAAATGAAATAGATTAAATCACCTATGCGAAGCACTTTGCTAAGCCACACCCCCAACTCTGTCAGGTCATGCCCCCTCCCACTCCGCAGCCAACAGGGATTGAAAGAATGAAGGGAAAAATAAACTTCTGTCAGCTGCAGGGGTGGGAGGGTGAATTTCTCTCTGCAATGACGCACAAAATTTTAGATGAAATAGACTAATTTCAGACTACAACCGTTCGAAGCATCTTGATAATCCACACCCCCAACTCTGCCAGGCCAAGCCCCCTCCCACTCCGCAGGCAACGGGGATTGAAAAAAATCATCTGCAGGGGTGGGAGGGTGAATTTCTCTCTGCAACGACACACAAAAATCGTAGATGAAATTGACTAATTTTAGACTACGACCATTCAGTACTAATAAAATATGTTTTTTTCCACTGCTACCCATTGTGGGTCCCCATAAATTACCATGTCATCGACCTGTAATTCATGCCACTCTGACCCTCGCCCCAGATCTCGCGAAACCACGCTCCGACTCTGTCAGGCCACGCCCCCTCCCACTCCGCAGCCAACGGGGATTGAAAAAATGAAGGTAAAAATCAACTTCTGTCAGCTGCAGGGGTGGGAGGGAGGTTGGATTTCTTTCTGCAACAACATACAGAAACATTAAATGAAATAGATTAAATATACCCGTGCAAAGCAATGTTTTCTTCCACTGTTACCCATGGCGTGTCCTCATAAATTACCATGGCATCGTAATGACCTGTAATGACCTGTAATTCTGGCCACCATCAAAAGAAGGACTTAAAACCCCGCCCCAGGTCTTGCAATGTCACGCCCCCGACTCAGTCAGGCCATGACCCCTCCCACTCCGCAGCCAATGGAGATTGAAACAATTGAAGGTAAAAATCAACATCTGTCAGCTGCAGGGATGGGAGGGAGGATGACTTTCTCTCTGCAACGACACACAGAAACATTAAATAAATAGATGAAATATACCCAGGCAAAGCCGGGTCTTTCTGCTAGTATATATATATATATATATATATATATATATATATATATATATATACTCCTTATTACATAATATATATATATATATATATATATATATATATATATTGGCCTAGGTTGGCCAGTGGGGGCGTATCATTATATATTTATGCCCCAGTATATATGGTGCCTCTAGTAATATATATATTTATATATTATTATTATTCCCCCAGAAATATACAGTACAGACCAAAAGTTTAGACACACCTTCTCATTCAAAGAGTTTTCTGTATTTTCATGACTATGAAAATTGGAGATTCACACTGAAGGCATCAAAACTATGAATTAACACATGTGGAATTATATACTTAACAAAAAAGTGTGAAACAACTGAAAATATGTCTTATATTCTAGGTCCTTCAAAGTAGCCACCTTTTGCTTTGATTACTGCTTTGCACACTCTTGGCATTCTCTTGATGAGCTTCAAGAGGTAGTCACCTGAAATGGTATTCCAACACTCTTGAAGGAGTTCCCAGAGATGCTTAGCACTTGTTGGCCCTTTTGCCTTCACTCTGCAGTCCAGCTCACCCCAAATCATCTCGATTGGGTTCAGTTCTGGTGACTGTGGAGGCCAGGTCATCTGGCGTAGCACCCCATCACTCTCCTTCTTGGTCAAATAGCCCTTACACAGCCTGGAGGTGTGTTTGGGATCATTGTCCTGTTGATAAATAAATGATGGTCCAACTAAACGCAAACCGGATGGAATAGCATGCCGCTGCAAGATGCTGTGGTAGCTATGCTGGTTCAGTATGCCTTTAATTTTGAATAAATCCCCAACAGTGTCACCAGCAAAGCATCCCCACCCCACACCATCACACCTTCTCCTCCATGCTTCACGGTGGGAACCAGGCATGTAGAGTCCATCCGTTCACCTTTTTTGCGTCGCACAAAGACACGGTGGTTGGAACCAAAGATCTCAAATGTGGACTCATCAGACCAAAGCACAGATTTCCTCTGGTCTAATGTCCATTCCTTGTGTTCTTTAGCCCAAACAAGTCTCTTCTGCTTGTTGCCTGTCCTTAGCAGTGGTTTCCTATTTTACCATGAAGGCCTGCTGCACACAGTCTCCTCTTAACAGTTGTTGTAGAGATGTGTCTGCCGCTAGAACTCTGTGTGGCATTGACCTAGTCTCTAATCTGAGCTCCTGTTAACCTGCGATTTCTGAGGCTGGTGACTCGGATGAACTTATCTTCCGCAGCAGAGGTGACTCTTGGTCTTCTTTTCCTTCGGCGGTCCTCATGTGAGCCAGTTTCTTTGTAGCGCTTGATGGTTTTTGCGACTGCACTTTGGGACACTTTCAAAGTTTTCCCAATTTTTCGGGCTGACTGACCTTCATTTCTTAAAGTAATGATGGCCACTCGTTTTTCTTTACTTAGCTGCTTTTTTTCTTGCCATAATACAAATTCTAACAGTCTATTCAGTAGGACTATCAGCTGTGTATCCACCTGACTTCTGCCCAACACAACTCATGGTCCCAACCCCATTTATAAGGCAAGAAATCCCACTTATTAAACCTGACAGGGCACACCTGTGAAGTGAAAACCATTTCAGGTGACTACCTCTTGAAGCTCATCAAGAGAATGCCAAGAGTGTGCAAAGCAGTAATCAAAGCAAAAGGTGGCTACTTTGAAGGACCTAGAATATAAGACATATTTTCAGTTGTTTCACACTTTTTTGTTAAGTATATAATTCCACATGTGTTAATTCATAGTTTTGATGCCTTCAGTGTGAATCTACAATTTTCATAGTCATGAAAATACAGAAAACTCTTTGAATGAGAAGGTGTGTCCAAACTTTTGGTCTGTACTGTATATTATGCCCTCAAAAATATATATTAATGCCCAGTATAGAGGTAAATACATAGATATACATGTATGCTACTATATTATATGTATATCTATGTAAGTATACAAATGACCCCCATTTACGGGTGCCCCCCCACACACACTGTAACCCAGCGCGCCTGCAGGAGGGAGATGCCGCCCTGAAGACTGTCTCGGGCATATCAAAGGACAGAAGGTCTAAATGGCTGTAGTTACCTTACTGACTCTTATGCTTGGCCATGCAGATTCCAAATTCTCCAGTTCTCTCCTTTATCTTTCTCGCCTTCCCTTTCTGTAGATCTTGCAGAAATCTGTAGCTTTCTTAAGCCTTAGAAGGATGAGCACATGGCACAGATCAGGGGCGAAGCGTGGCTCATGGGCCCTGGTGCAAGAGTTCTGCTTGGGCCCCCCCCCCCTTCCCTCAGCGCTGGTGCACCTAGCTTTTCTGCTGGCCAAGTCAAAAATTGAACCCCCCCATGCCAAATTCTCACCCTAACCTTTTCCCTCCTAACATTACGTATATCACTATAGAACATACAGGGTAAGGCTACATTCACACGACAGTTGTTTTTGCGGCCTCCGATATGCATATTTTGCGGCTCAGATGCGGACCCATTCACTTAAATGAACAGTGTGTGCTGTCCGCATCTGTATGTCCATTCTTTTTGTCCGTTTTGCGGACAAGAATAGGCATTGTTACAGTGGATCTGCAAAAAAATGGATGCCATGCGGAACATCAGTTTTTTTTGCAGATCCACAATTGGCAGACTGCAAAACACAATGTTCGTGTGAATGTAGCCTAATACAGCGCCCCATACCTCTTACATCCAGTATAATACAGCGCCCCATACCTCTTACATCCAGTATAATACAGCGCCCCATACCTCTTACATCCAGTATAATACAGCCCCATACCTCTTACATCCAGTATAATACAGCCCCATACCTTGTACATCCAGTATAATACAGCGCATCATACCTCTTACATCCAGTATAATACAGCCCCATACCTCTTACATCCAGTATAATACAGCGCCCCATACCTCTTACATCCAGTGACGTCTCCTCTGATGTAGATCTTCTCTTTTCTCATCTTCTCCTTTCAGGCTAGATGCCATTTTTCAGCCATTTCTCATCTCTGCAGTTTGACAGAAAAAAAATCATAGTTTACTACTTTTCCATCATCCTCCCGTCTTCTGGACAAATTATCCTACCACCCCCAGTACCGTGCCCCTAGTACCACACAGATAGTGCCCTTTAATAATTATTGGCACAGAGAGTCCTAAAATAACTGCGCCCAGTAAATAGTGTCCCGTAATAGTGCGCCCAGTAATAGTGTAAACATAACGCCCCCCAGAAATAACTGCGCTATGCTGATACTGTGCCAGGGCACCCCCCACAGTAATAGTGCCCCCCAAAGTCCCAACTAATAATTCTCTGCCAGAGTGCACATGTTAGTAATAGTGCCCCCAACAGTACTAATGTCCCCACTGTGCCCCCAATAATGTGCAAGTAAGAAGTGTCCCCATAGTGCCCCCCAATAATGTGCCAGTAAGAAATGCCCCCAATAATGTGCCAGTAAGAAGTGTCCCCATAGTGCCCCCCAATAATGTGCCAGTACGAAGTGCCCCAATAATGTGCCAGAAGTGCCCCCAAAATTTCACCCCAATAATGTGCCAGTAAGAAGTGCTCCCCACCCATAGATGCCCCCCAAATTATGTGCCAGTAAGAAATGCCCCCAGTGCCCCCATGTTCCAGTAAAAATGCCCCCAGTGCCCCATGTGCCAGTAACAAATGCCCCCAGTGCCAGTAAGAAATGCCCACAGTGCAGTGCTCCCGTGCCAGTAAGAAATGCCCCAGGCATAAGAATGCCCATAGTGCCAGTAAAAATGCCCCCAGTGCCCCCATGTGCCAGTAAGAAATGCCCCCAGTGCCAGTAAAAATACCCCCAGTGCCAGTAAAAATGCCCCCAGTGCTCCAGTGCCATTGAGAAATGCCCCCAGTGCCAGTAAGAAATGCCCCCAGTGCCCCCATGTGCCAGTAAGAAATGCCCCCAGTGCCCCCATGTGCCAGTAAAAATGCCCCCAGTGCCAGTAAATCCCAGGCAGTAAAATGCTCCCAGTGCCAGTAAAAATGCCCCCAGTGCCCCCATGCGCCAGTAAGAAATGCCCCCAGTGCCAGTAAAAATACCCCAAGTGCCAGTAAAAATGCCCCCAATAGAGCTCCAGTCCGTAATTGCAACAATAAAAAAAAAATAAACACTTATACTTACCTCCATGGAGCTGGCAGCAATGCAATGCAGACCTCTTCCAGCCTGTGTCCCGCGCTGTACGGCTCAGGCGGCACAATGACGTCATCGCGCCGCCTAAGCCGGCCTCTGATAGGCCTGCAGCCTATCAGAGGAACGGGCAGGGGAGACGCCTCTCCCTCCCCTGCCCCGCAGTACAGGCATCTGTATCGCTGTCCTGAGGACGGTGATACAGATGACTATGGAGATGAGCGCTTCCACAATGGAAGTGCTCATCTCCCTCTGCCCCGCTGCCGCCCCCAACTGTGCGCAGGGCCGCGCCGCACCTTGCCTAATTGGCGGTGCGGCCCTGAAAGTGGCAAGGGGCCTGGTCACAACTGCGACCACTGAGACCCCTATAGCTACGCCACTGGCACAGATTACATCCTCTCACTATACACTGACTAATTGAGCTGGGGGTAGACCTTGGATCCCCACCCAACCTCCTGCAAAAGGCTGAACCAGGAATATTAACCATGGCTCTGCCATCCATACACAGCTATGCTGGGTATAATGTTTAGCACTGTACAGCGGCGGCCTCAGGAAGCGCACGGCGTCATAGCAACCAATGACGCCGTGTGCTCCCGTCCTCTGGGGCAGCACAGGCCGGGCTTTCACGGCCGTGAAACACGGTTGTCTGAATGGGGCCTAACAGTACATAACATAACATTGCATAACATTATATAGCAAATCATTTGCAGATACCGCTCCTCCGAAGTACTGCACATGGGCTATCCAAGATAAAGAGACTAAAGGGGCCATAGTGATTCAGGGCAGGCCACTGCTGTGATTTTACCTGGTAATGAAGGTCTTCCACCTATAGGTCACTCATTACATCTAATACACATATACTTGCGCCACCCTTGCCAGTTTCTGAAAAAGGTGTGTGGCGAGGTTTAGGTGGGAACATTCATCATTACTTAAGTCAGAAACTGTAGTAAATAATGACAGAAACCTATGCCAACTATGAGCTGGAGTAGATTTCATGCTGGTGCATGGACTGCCGGAGAGGCATGTAATTTACGCCTCGTCAGAAATTACATGCCTCCTCTGACAGAACAGGCCCTAAGAAGACTGGTCTTGATAATTCAATGCCTTAATATACAAAATGCAAAGATCTATCCATCTGTCTCTATTTCTTAGTGCCATTTTAGCTATTCTGCCATTTTAGCTATTGTGATATTTTTCAGTAAGTCTACAGGACGGCATTGCCACATGGAGATTGTCATCTGACCTGCTTTCACAAGATTCATTTAATTCATACATGATGTTTTGTTCCTGCTGTTTGAGAGCCCAATTGTCAAATATCTAAAATTGTGTCTTACAGGGTTTCTGTTTCAAAGTGCCTCCCCTAGTTACAGTTACCATGGAAACGAGTTCCTTGGTATCTATGCACTATATTTCAATTAAAGGCAGTGCTGTTTTATAAAAATGTTACAATGCAACATTTTGCTTTTCAGCTTTCTTTACTTCTTTTTCCGCTGCTAGATTGTAATTAATAGGGTTATTTTGGTACTTAGTTGTACAGGTAATTAAAGAGTAAAACCAACCAACAATTATATGTCTAATTATTACTATGTCTCTGGTTCTTTTGTATGCAGTTCCCTTTCAAAGTTTGCACCAAGATCAAAACGTAGCATTGTAATTTATAACACTTATGTTGTCTTCTTCTGCTTTTATAAAAAGGACATAACTCACAGTCATATCCAGTAGCAATTATTCTGCCCAGGGAATTTGTAACTGTTTTGTTGAAAATCGGTGGAACCCTTAGAATAGGGACATGCATAGTAACCCCAAATAATGATAGCTTACAAATTACTTGATTACTTAATGGGTGGAAGGAGACAAAACTCCTATCCTTAAAAGGGTTTTTTAATTTGATGTTGATAAAACTCAGTCATTATATAAATGTGTAAAGTTACACAACTTTCTAATACATTTTATGGCAGGTTTACTAAGCCTGTAAATCAGTGTTCTTTAACTCAAGTTCTCAGGGCCCACCTACAGGTCATGATTTGAGAATATCCCACATAATAAATACCTGGGGTAAGTCCTGATGCACTGAAACTTAATACAGTATATCAGCTGCACAATCCTGAGGAAATCCTGAGAACATGACCAGTAGGTGGGCCCTGAGGACTGGAGTTGAGGAACCCTGCTGTAAATTATGTAAATTTAGACAAGCTGTCTAGACTTGCACCGGATTTATCACAGGGGCTCAGGCTGGATGATAGAAGTGGTGCAAGGATAGACACTCTTGTCTAGCTCTATGCCAACTATTGGTTGGCTTACTTTGACAGAATTTTAAGGCAGAATTGTGGCACAATTTTGGTGCCACAACTGCTAAGGCAGGCCATGACCTTCCCATTAAGCCCCACCCTTTTCCAGGTCCTTTTTTATTTCAAGAGGAAGTAAACCCCATACAGATAGTTTGCCCTTAGCTGAAAAGTGCTTTAAACTGTATCCCTGTATCCAGTCTTGGCAATTTCCATTGTGCTAAACATCCTGTACACAGACTGATGAACTCAAGCAAACTATGAGAGAGATTTCTACAGAATTGTCTAGACTGGCTATTATAGATGGTTCCAACTTTGGCATTCCAATGCTTATCGGGTCCCCACAGGTCTCCAGTTCCAGGACTCGACACACATCTGGTAAAACCCCAAATACCTCCTAGTCTGTATGATTCCAGCATCTATGCACTAATGTTTTTCATCTTTAATGTAACTCTCATAATACTCTCAAAAAGGGGTTTTCCCATCTTATAAAATGATGGTATATCACTTGGGTATGTCAACACTTTAAGATTGGTTAGGGCCCAACCTCTGGGATCTCCATCTATTCTGAGAATGAAGGGCATGTAGTGCTACTTTAGCCCGTTGTAGCAATCAGTTGATTGCTATGGGACTTATCTAAGCCTTGTCTGGCCAGACATTTCTCGCATGCATAGATGGCTTGGATCTGCCAGACTCATAGCCGATTTTACAGAGCAGCCCAACATTCTGGCTCATAGGGTGGGGTTTCTGATCAAAGAAGGCCCTTTATGAGTTGAATTTGCCCAATTAGGGGATAAGGACATAGACTGCCTTTAGAAAATAGCCTCTTTAATATAAATATAATAATATAAAAATTCTGCTTAGAAGTAGTAAGGAGCCTGTACGTAAGGGGTTTTCAAGAACTACTATGGTTTTTAGCAGATATGCTCCTGTAGTTGCTCACCTCATGTACATCTTACTCATATTTTTTTTTCAATTTGGACTCTTGTCTTGTTACCATAGAAACAAATTACTTTGTTTTCCATCATATATGTAGCACTTCCTGTTCTTGTATCCAACCATACCCATGATGCACTTTCATTTTCTCTGCCACAGCTACAGCACCGCCCCTAACAATGCCCAGCTAGATTATAGTTCCTCCCATTGGCTAGTCATATAGACACTCCCCTATCACTATCCCTAGCAACACCCAACTAGTTTATAACTCCTCCTACCCAGCTAATTACATAGACACTGTCCTATCACTGCCCCTAGCAACACCCTAGTTTATAGCTCCTCCCACATAGCTATTTACATAGATACTCCTTTATCACTGTCCCTAGCAACACCCAGCTAGTTTATAGCTCCTCCCACACAGCTAGATGCATAGACACTGTCCTATCACTGCCCCTAGCAACACCATAGTTTATAGTTCCTCCCACACACCTAGTTACATAGACACTCCCCTATCATTGCCCCTGTTGATGCTTTGACACAACCATAGACATAACATCACAGATCTGCATGGACATAGTTATGTGACCACTGCCCAGAACAGAAGACAGGAGCAATAAAAGTAAAAGAAATGAATTACAAAATTATAGCTACCTTCATAAATAATTGTTTTAGAGGATGTAGATACAAATCGGAAAACCCTTTCCGTTCATCATATTCCTGTACTTTATCCATCCTTACAATCTTTCTTTTTATTTGCCAGGATAGCAGTAATGATTACTCATCTAATTAGCATGTAGTTGAAGCAAATCCATCAGAATATTTCAAGAAATGTCATTTTTCATCTGTTTTGGAATATCTCTGCAACAAATAAAAGTCTGTTATTATCAGAATCTTTTCAGTAGGAAACCTAATAAATAGTTCTCCGAGCTTTATGTATGTGCTGTCAAACAATAAACTGGTTACAAACTGTAAATACAACACAGTACAGCACCATAAATGTGCCTATTGTGCACAGTGTGATAGCGTACTTATCCCCAACTGTGATATGTTTTCTGTCAAGAGAAATAGTGTATTGATCTTCTAATATTTGTCTCTGTTATCACAGCCAGAACACAATGCTTTGACTTTTTGGTTTGACTTTGAATTGTGCTTTGAGTGGGAACTATTTTGCATATCCGTGAAAAAAATGTCTTTTGACATTATTAAAATGTGTAATGTGAACGGACTACATTAGTGGATGATTTTGAGAGTTAAATGTAAAGACCTTTTGCCAGTTTACAAAATGGCTTCATTGCTGAGTGATAGGCAGAAATAAGTACACTGGGGGAGATTTATCAAACTGGTGTAAAGTAGAACTGGCTTAGTTGCCCATAGCAACCAATTAAATAGCATCTTTCATTTTCCAAAGGAACTCTGAATAATGAAACGTGGAATATGATTAATTGCCATGGGCAACTGAGCCAATTGTACTTTACTCCAGTTTTGATAAAGCTACCCCATCTTTGAGTTGCCATCCATTTTAATGTAGCATACATATAACACATGCTGGTAATGAAAGGTGATTTCAGAAATATAATTTTTTTTTGTGCTTAAAAATGAAATTTGCAATTTGCATGATCTACACCTACGGTATATCCTGAAAAGTGTTTAAAAATGTAACAGCATACAGCTATATTAGTGTTTCATAGTATCTGTCTTGGTGACATTCTCTTTAAAGTGACTACAGTATATCCTCAGAAAAATGGCATATGATTTAATTACGTTTTTAGTCTCAGATATTTTTAAAAACTTTTGGAATTTTGTATTTTTATGAGACAATCTATTGATATATCCAGGTTTACACACTGTCCACTGAAGCACACATGATAGGCTGATATTTCCTGTTTCCTGCAGCTCACCTATCACCTATCAGCTTTGCCGTATAGAATGGGAAAGTATGTGCAGATGTGGTTTATTACAGAGTATTTGATTTAATGACAGCTCTTTTGTGTATTGTTGGAGGTCTAGATTAGGCAGGACTATAGGCAACATTATACACTATACACACTCTGTATCTAAATCTACCCTGTCACTCCTTGGTCTCTGGGGAAATGGGACTATACTAATAATCTGTGTCCATAAAATCTTTTTCCTGATGTGCTGCACTCTGTCTATGACAACTACAAGATAATGGTATTCATACATATTATCTTGGAGGAGTCTCTTCACCATTGAGCCCCCAACACATCCTGGGTGCTGACTAATCACCCTTCATTGTCTTTCCTGTCAGAATACCATAGACTGCAATAGTATTCGATTGCAGCCTATGGGACAAGCAATCAGAAGATTGCATGTACCATACAAATTCCCTAAGGGGACTAAAAATTACAAAAAAATAAATAAAAAAAAAAGTTAAAAAGAAAAACTAAATATTCAAAATTCATATCACCCCCTTTTCCGATTTTGCATTTAAAAATAAACAATAAACATATTAGGTATTGTGGCGTCCAAAAATGTTAAAAATATTACAATATTTACTGTGTGATGAAGATTGTAACAGAAAAAAATAAAAATAGCCTATGAGCTGCCTATTACCTCTCATGAAGCCACATTGCCCGGCGAAACATGTTGGCGGGCAGTTAACAGAGGTCTAGCACTGGTGGTTTATGCTATAAGTAATATCAGTGAATACAACTGACTATGCAGAGTATTGGAAGCGGCAATAGGAGGATGACTGTGGGTAGTGCACACCTCACATTTCCTCGGCGTACGTGTTAGAATAGGGACTAGTGCTAGCTACTTTTCAGACTGTAGTCACTCACAGCACTATTTATTATTATTTTAGACTAAGCAATAAAAGTTATATTTTACATTTATTTTTTTTATATCTGGAGCAAGTTTGGTAATTTAGCCCAGGATGGTAATTGTATTACTGATTGTGTTACCTATCCCCAGAAAAGGGTCTTTTCTGTTAGAACCCCTTGTAAACAGGGGACGTGTTGCTGACAATATGCAAGCCATATTTGGACAGAACTACCTCATTCTCCCCATACATTACACATCGGGCAGTGTGAAAGCCCTTTAAAAGAGCACTGAGTGACTTGTTTTATTGTCGATTGGACCTTATTATGGCCGCTTATTAGCCCCTACTGATGGCTCTATTGCATAGATAAGTAATCTCTACTGAGCCGACAGGCTGATTAGAAAATAGTGTAAAACCTAATCTAATTCAAAGTATTAAATACGTTAGAAATCTCCCATCCTTTCTGTGACCTTCCTTGTTTTGTTGATGAGTATTATCTCTCATGGTTTATAATGAGACTAGCAGAATCCAACATGAAAGTAGTTTTCTCAATTCCTTTGTGATTTTTCCCAAGTCTTCCAAAGACGTATGGCACAGACTCTCTAAGGGAGATAATAAAGTCTTTGATACACACATAAAACAAAATGAAGGTTTGCAGAATACTCTGACTCCTGTGAATGGTGGGGGTTATAAAAGGTTTTACAAGCTTCATTAAAGAATGTCTTTGACATATTTTTCGTATTAATTTGCACATTAGGCATAACAAGCATCTGTCATTTTCTTGAAATTTAGAGACAGTCTAGGACTGAGGTGCATAGGGCCCACCAGTAACATTCATTCTATGGGCCCACTGTATAGCTACATGCAAATATTACCTGACCCCCATTCGTAAATTCCAAAAACCGTGGTAAAGAAATCTATTTAAAAGGGGTTGTCCGCTTTTTTATATTAATCACCTATCCTCAGGATAGGTCATCAATATCAGATCAGTGTTGGACCCCTGCTTGTACAAGTGCTGCCTTCTCTTCATTGTTTACCTGCTCGCCGTCACAACCGCAGCGGAGAGCAGGTGTACTTACAACTAAGCTGTTCCATTCACTTCAATGGGACGGCTCCTTCTTGTTCAAGTGAATTAGACCCCCGCGGATCTGATATTGATGACTTACCCTGAGGATGGGTCATCAATATGAAAAAAGCAGACAACCCCTTTAAGTCTAAATATTTAAAGATAGACAGGCACTCCCAATTGGAACAAATATAGTCTTAGAAATGTCTAAAAAAGAATATGTATATTTATTAAGTCAAATAAAAAGTTTTAGTAAAATATGCAATAAAAATATAGACAAAACAAAGGATAAAAACAATAATAATAATTAGCCCTACGAAACTAAATCCTGCAGAGACAGGATATAGGTTTTGGATATATGCACAAACATACAGTATGTATGGATTATAGCAACATCTTCCTTTCTCTCATAATCAATAAGATCAGGCTTTTTTCCGGAAGTGTTGAAAAATTAGATTGTGAATAAGTATCAATCCAGATAAATTTGTGCCAAGTTGTAGTTGATTATAAGTAGTCCATAAACCTAATATTAAGATGCCAGCAGATATTCTTTATATATGTCCACTACGTAATAATGTCCCAGTTATTGTAAGAAAGTCCAATGTGTAGACACAAGTTGAAATGTATAGTTATTCATCAAATGTGGATCTGACCTCACGCGGTGTTAATCATCTCCCATTATGTCCACAGATACTTTATATTTTTGTATTATTCTATGTCCAGTATTACTGTAGTTTAGAGCGATCCTGCAGACACACTATATGTACACATCAAAAGTGTGCTGATCAGTACTCACTGTTGGGGTTGTCTCCTGGCTCACCACTATGGCGTCCCATGTGGAAGCTGCAGTGTAACACTCACCCCCGCTGCAGCGTCCACTACGATGCAGTTCTCTGTGTGTCTCGTTGAAGCGCAAGGTGATCTCGGCGTCCCACGTGGTATGAAAGATTCTCAGCGTCCCACGTGTTTGTTGTATAGATTATGTTATTACAGATGATCATGCACAATACCTTGATAATCTTAAGTTGTTGCTGTATAAATTGTATCAGTGGGTTATACAGCGGGTCTTTAAATAGTACAGCAAATAATGGCAGCCAAACATGTTTCGAAGTTTTCTTAACTTCTTCTTCAGTGGCCACGGTTTTTGAGAAGATCATCCAACTTTTTATACCCACTGATCGGTCACATACAAGACTCCCCCCCCCCACTGGGTTTTCAGCTTCTTCTTTCTTTTATATACCTTATTATTCATATTTATAGTATACAGAATGTCACAAATTGTTCACAAAGCACAATTTGTGACACCGAGATCACCTTGAAATGAACGATTCCAAACACAAGCCGCAAAAAAAAAAAAAAAACGGAACGGAGATGGACAGGGACAAAAAATAAGTTTGTGTGCATGAGCCCTAATTCAGCATATAAGCCCAACCAGGTTGACCCACCACTACCATTTCCTTACAGAGTCTCCTCTGAAGTATAACTATATAATATACTGGGATATAAGTATATAATTCTATTATATATAATACTAGCTGAAGGACCCAGCTTCGCCTGGGTATATTTCATCTATTTCATTTAATGTTTATGTGTGTGTTGTTAAAAGACCTCCACAGCCTCCACCCCTTAACACTGCCCCCCACTATGCCCTGTCTCCTTAAAATGGGACCTCCACAGCAGCCCACCCCCTTAACTTTGACCTTCACAGCAGCCTGCACCTTTAACAGTGAGTTCCACATCACCTCACCCCCTTGACAGTGACCTCCACAGGGGCCCGCCCCCTTAAGTGACCTCTACAGCACCCACCCCTTAACACTGACCATAGGTAACAGTCCCCTTAACTGACCTCCACCATTCCTGGCCCCCTTGACAGAGACCTCCACAGCGACTACCCCTTTAACAGTGACTGTCACAGTACCCCGCTCCTTTAACAGTGACCTCACAGTACTCCGCTGCCCCTTTAATAGTGGCCTCCACAGTCCCCTCCTTCCTTAACAGTGACCTCCACAGTGCCTGCCCCTTTAACAGTGACCTCCACAGTGCCCTCCCCTTTAACTGTGACCTCCACAGCAACCTGCCTCTAGGGTGACCAGAGGTCCGTTTTTAGGCCGAACAGTCCGGCTTTCAGACTCCCTGTCCTACATCCACCCTCCCTCCCTCCCCTGCAGCTGACAGAAGTTGATTTTTACCTTCATTTTTACAATCCTTGTCGGCTGTGGAGTGAGAGGGGGCGTGGCCTGATAGGGTCAGGGGGGCAGGGCTTTTAAGTCCTTTTTTGAAGGTAGCCTGAATTACAGGTCGATGCCTTGGTAATTTATGAGGAAACACAGTGGGTAGCAGTGGAAGACAACATCTTTTATTAATACTGAACGGTAAATATGTGAAACTTACATTATAATAGGTAATGATTGATAATGAATTAGTCTAAAACATAAGTTATATTTATGGTAACCGGAATACCCCTTTAACAGTGTCATCCCCAGCGCCCTGCCTACAGCAGTGAAGAAAACTGGCTGGGTTGTTATGGAAACCTGGTGTGACGCTGTCTGTATGTGGAGGCTAAGGGCCTGCAAGCTTCTATTGGCTGATAAGGGTCATGTGACCAGGCTTCTATTGGCTAATGCATTTTTTGGGAATATCTCCGTAACAGTACGTCCTGGAGAGCTGAGACCTGGTCTAAAACCTTCCCGAACAAATGATGTACCTGTGTGCCAAATTTTGTGATTGTAGCTGCGATGGTGCGGATTCCTTTAGCGGACATACACACATACATACATACACTCAGCTTTATATATTAGATAATATGATATATAAAATGTTGTAATACCCAGCACAGCTATCAGCATTCACTCATGAACGATCAGATTAATACACTGACATTCATTCATTTGTTATGCTCATTTTATTGAAGATTAAATTGATATCCTCGTATTTTGCAATTTAGATTGGATCAGGAGACTGTCAGTAAGCTGCTGATTATGATTTGTTTTTTCCACTGTGTCTTTTACACGACCAAGTCACATTATTATGACCACTTCCTACTTTCAACATTGACAGCATGTAGCTCATGCAGGAAGTTAAGTGTGGTCAGCTGGCTTGGTGGACACGGGTGCACCGCCATGAGGCGGGGTGAGGCAATTGGACCGCCTGGAACCAAAACCGAGTTTGGTAAAAGGTTTTTAATAGTAGAAATACATTTTTGAAGTTATTACCTGAAGTCTCGCGAGACTTCTCTAAGTAATAACTTCAGCTCATCGGAGCCAATAAATTCTAATACTGTACAGAGCACTTGCTTCGTACAGTATTCTAACTAAGTTTTATGCGAATTCGCTCATTCCTAATTGTGGCCCTATTGTGGATAGGCTGTTGATCTGATTGACTCTCTAAGATTTTACTACTACCTAGAGTCCAGCTCATTCATTGCAAGAATTAGCTACTTTTTTATACTGCCATCCATTAACTGGTTACTCCATTTATTTTTTTTAAATATTAGCTTCAAGTGGGGTGCATTTTACAGAGATTTTTCAAAAAGAGGACATGTAGATATATACCAATCAATCATTAAATTAGAACCACTGACGGATTAAGTGAATAATATTGATTATCTCATTGTCAAGGGGTTGGATTTACACTCCGCAACATTGGAATTGCAATACCAAAAAGTACAAGCCGTAACGTTATGCAAATCAAGGATGTGGCAGGCATTGCTAAGACCTGCAGGCGTCTCTTAAATCTAGAGAATGGTCTAGAGATCATGGGGGCAACGCCATGTTGAGGCCTCGTGACACAATTCATGGAGAACTTGTCTTCCTCAGACAAGAATTAATAACCTGATTGATAGCATGTTAATGCATGTAAGTACGTATTTCTCGAATGTGGTGCTAATACTCAATACTGTATAAATCAAGATGTTTTTAATATTTAGTTTCCATTTTTTTATCATTTTCATTCTGCTTGGTGTTGCAATTTCAGTTGACATTACCTACCAAAAGTTATCCAAGGAAGGACAACCTAAGTAGGACAGCCACAGTTCGCTGGGGGGAGGGGGCAGTATGGCACACTATACAACAAGCATCATGCACAGTTTATGGGATGAAGTATGGCACATTACATGAAAGGCAGCAGCTTGGAACACACATTTGTTAAGGCTAGGTATACACTTGCAATCAGATTATGGTATTCCGCTCCACCATAGGAGCAGAATACCGGAATCGCTGGATCCAGCATATGCTGAACACCGCCAGCACGCACCGGATCCCATTCTCAAAAATTGGGGTCCTTGGGGATCCAGCATGAGCATAGGTATTTTGCCTGTATTTTACTGGACAAAATACCATTGTATGCAGACCACTATCTACAATGGAGGCTCGATATATGCTAGGGAGGCTCCTTCCACATGCACAGTAAAGTTCACGGGTGGGCATAAGATAAGACTTGCAAACACAGTCCGTGAAAAGACTGCATTAGTTTATGATGGTGGGTGAGGGGAAGTGGTTGATAAATTTGTAGCAGTCCATAATGAGGTGGATGAAGTCTGCTGATAAGAATTCGGACTTACAGTGCATGAATGGCTGGGTGGCATTTAATAATATTGAGTGGTATATTTTTTTCTTTGTAGGTGAAAAGGGGCGGGTAGTGGGAGGTGACAAAGCATGGGGGCCCAATTGAGACTCTTACTATTGGGCCCATAGATTTCTATGTACATCCCTGACTCACAGCTATACAAATTTAGTTCTCTAAGTCTTTCTTGATAAGTTTTGTGCTCAATTTTCACCATTTTGTAGCCCGTCTTTAGACTCATTCTGTTCTATCAATGTTTTTTTTGTAGTTCAGGTCTTCATAACTGAACACAGTACTCCAAATGTGTGCTCACTAGAGTTCTATACAGTGGGACTACAATCCTCCTCTTTCTACTAGTTATACTGTGTTCCCCTCTGCATCAGAGGCTGTGTTAGAAGGCTCCACTGCAGATTCTGTAAAAAATAAAGGACAAAATAGCACAGCACGCTAAAATTATGGACTTCTGAAGGGAAACTCGAAGGAACTCATTATAGTCAATGGGTCCGCCCAACACCTTTTGTCTCAGTTATGTTCCAGATCTGACACTGGAGAAAAACTGAAATCATTAGTGCCGATGTGAATGAGCCCTAATACCTCTAGGTATGCAGCTGATCATCCTACTGACTTTCCCTACTGCCTGCCCACACTGCTGCCAGAAACAGAGCCACTAACTCTTGTCTAAAGGGATTCTCCAGGAATTAAGAAAATGAAAATACTTACATATTACTTTATTATAAATAAAGTGCCTTGTGAAAGTATTCGGCCCCCTGGCACTTTTCAACCTTTTGCCACATTTCAGGCTTCAAACAAAAAGATATAACATTTTAAATTTTTGGTGAAGAATCAACAACAAGTGGGTCACAATTGTGAAGTGGAACAAAATTTATTGGATCATTTAAACTTTTTTTGTAATAATAAAACTGAAAAGTGGGGCGTGCAAAATTATTCGGCCCCCTTGCATTAATACTTTGTAGCGCCACCTTTTGCTGCGATTACAGCTGCAAGTCGCTTGGGGTATGTCTCTATCAGCTTTGCATATCTAGAGACTGAAATTCTTGCCCATTCTTCCTTGCAAAACAGCTCGAGCTCTTTGAGGTTGGATGGAGAGCGTTTGTGAACAGCAGTTTTCTGCTCTTTCCACATATTCTCAATTGGATTCAGGTCTGGACTTTGACTTGGTCATTCTAAGACCTGGATACGTTTATTTTGAACCATTCCATTGTAGATTTTGCTTTATGTTTGGGATCGTTGTCTTGTTGGAAGATAAATCTCCGTCCTAGTCTCAGGTCTTTTGCAGACTCCAACAGGTTTTCATCCAGAATGGTCCTGTATTTGGCTCCATCCATCTTCCCCTCAATTTTAACCATCTTCCCTGTCCCTGCTGATGAAAAGCAGGCCCAAACCATGATGCTGCCACCACCATGTTTGACAGTGGGGATGGTGTGTTCAGGGTGATGAGCTGTGTTGCTTTTACGCCAAACATATCGTTTTGCATTGTTTCCAAAAAGTTCGATTTTGGTTTCATCTGACCAGAGCACCTTCTTCCACATGTTTGGTGTGTCTCCCAGGTGGCTTGTGGCAAACTGTAAACGAGACTTTTTATGGATATCTTTGAGAAATGGCTTTCTTCTTGCCACTCTTCCATAAAGGCCAGATTTGTGAAGTGTTTGACTGATTGTTGTCCTATGGACAGACTCTCCCACCTCAGCTGTAGATCTCTGCAATTCATCCAGAATGATCATGGGCCTCTTGGCTGCATCTCTGATCAGTCTTCTCCTTGTTTGAGATGAAAGTTTAGAGGGACGGCCGGATCTTGGTAGATTTGCAGTGGTCTGATACTCCTTCCATTTCAATATGATCGCTTGCACAGTGCTCCTGTGTTTAAAGCTTGGGAAATCTTTTGGTATCCAAATCTGGCTTTAAACTTCTCCACAACAGTATCACGGACCTGCCTGGTGTGTTCCTTGGTCTTCATGATGCAGAACCCTGAGACCATCACAGAGCAGGTGCATTTATACGGAGACTTGATTACACACAGGTGGATTCTATTTATCTTCATCAGTCATTTAGGACAACATTGGATCATTCAGAGATCCTCAATGAACTTCTGGAGTGAGTTTGCTGAACTGAAAGTGAATGGGCCAAATAATTTTGCACGCCCAACTTTTCAGTTTTATTATTACAAAAAAAATTAAATGATCCAATAAATTTCGTTCCACTTCACAATTGTGACCCACTTGTTGTTGATAACCAAAATTTAAAATGTTATATCTTTTTGTTTGAGACCGGAAATGTGGCAAAAGGTTGAAAAGTTCCAGGGGGCCGAATACTTTCGCAAGGCACTGTATATTCCCAAATACATTTCATTAGTTATAATGGCTCGTTTTGTCTGGGGAGCAATCATCAGGAGAAACAAAATGGCCGCTGTCCTATTAGTACTCTATAAGTTTACATGTGAAAACATTAAGCTGCAGTTTCCATTGTTTTCACAAATTATCTGGTAAAGCTTAATCATTTTCCAATTTGGCATGTTACAGACTCCTCCAGGAATATCAACACTATTGCACACTTTTGTGTAATCAGTAGTGTTGAGCGAATGGAAACTTTGGCATCCAAAGTGGAATTCGATCCAAAGTTTAGGAAAAATTTGAAGCCGAATTTCCTCGCGATCTGTGGTAACTAATCATTTTTTCTAAAATGGCACTAGAGTTGTCTTAGAAAGAACAGAAAAGAGGCAGAGGCAGTCCGCATCTCTCTTGAGTGTAAAAGATCTGCTGAAGAACCTGCACTGAGCTTGATAACATCAACGCGTGCTCCCAGCGTGATCATGTGGTGACGTCATCAGTGATTTTTTTTTTCAGTGATATTGCATTAGTGTATTACGTTTTTAATGGCTGTTAGACGGGTGCACTTTTGTCTAAGCAGGTTCCATTGATTGATAGGCTGAATGGGGTTTGTGATAAATTTGTGATGAATTCATTCAAAATAAATCCAATTTCTTGTCAAAATTCGGCAAAGCTGGCAAATCGAATTTATCAATACTTTGTTTATCTCGAGTCATTGGAAACAGGCAAACAGCCAAACCTTATCTATCAAACCTTCTCCTTTGTCACAAACAAACCTATTAAAATGAATAGGGGCCAGAACAGATCATTGTGGTATACCACTAGTCATTAGTCCCTCTTCAGAATGAACACTATTAACCACCTCACTCTGATGACTCTCCTTAGGCTAACTGCAAATCCACTGAAGTGTCCAGGGATTAAGTCCAATTTTCGATAATTTTAAAGGCTTTGCTGAAATCCAGACAAACAATGTCCATGGCACCACCCTAATCCACCACTTTTGTAATGTACAGTGCCTTTGCGAAAGTATTCGGCCCCCTGGAACTTTTTAACCTTTTGCCACATTTCAGGCTTCAAACAAAAAGATATCACATTTTAAATTTTTGGTGAAGAATTAACAACAAGTGGGTCACAATTGTGAAGTGGAACGAAATTTATTGGATCATTTAAACTTTTCTTGTAATAAAACTGTAAAGTGGGGCCTGCAAAATTATTCGGCCCATTTACTTTCAGTTCAGAAAATTCACTCCAGAAGTTCATTGAGGATCCCTGAATGATGCAATGTTGTCCTAAATGACTAATGAAGATAAATAGAATCCACCTGTGTGTAATCAAGTCTCCGTATAAATGCACCTTCTCTGTGATAGTCTCAGGGTTCTGCATCATGAAGACCAAGGAACACACCAGGCAGGTCCGTGATACTGTTGTGGAGAAGTTTAAAGCCAGATTTGGATACCAAAAGATTTCCCAAGCTTTAAACATCCCAAGGAGCACTGTACAAGCGATCATATTGAAATGGAAGGAGTATCAGACCACTGCAAATCTACCAAGATCCGGCCGTCCCTCTAAACTTTCATCTCAAACAAGGAGAAGACTGATCAGAGATGCAGCCAAGAGGCCCACGATCACTCTGGATGAACTGCAGAGATCTACAGCTGAAATGGGAGAGTCTGTCCATAGGACAACAATCAGTCAAACACTTCACAAATCTGGCCTTTATGGAAGAGTGGCAAGAAGAAAGCCATTACGCAAAGATAGCCATAAAAAGTCTCGTTTACAGTTTGCCACAAGCCACCTGGGAGACACACCAAACATGTGGAAGAAGGTGCTCTGGTCAGATGAAACCAAAATCGAACTTTTTGTAAACAATGCAAAACGATATGTTTGGCATAAAAGCAACACAGCTCATCACTCTGAACACACCATCCCCACTGTCAAACATGGTAGTGGCAGCATCATGGTTTGGGCCTACTTTTCATCAGCAGGGACAGGGAAGATGGTTAAAATTGATGGAAAGATGGATGGAGCCAAATACAGGACCATTCTGGATGAAAACCTGTTGGAGTCTGCAAAAGACCTGAGACTAGGACGGAGATTTATCTTCCAACAAGTCTATGATCCCAAACATAAAGCAAAATCTACAATGGAATGGTTCAAAAATAAAGGTATCCAGGTCTTAGAATGGCCAAGTCAAAGTCCAGACCTGAATCCAATTGGGAATATGTGGAAAGAGCTGAAAAATGCTGTTCACAAACGCTCTCCATCCAACCTCAAAGAGCTCGAGTTGTTTTGCAAGGAAGAATGGGCAAGAATTTCAGTCTCTAGATGTGCAAAACTGATAGAGACATACCCCAAGCGACTTGCAGCTGTAATCGCAGCAAAAGGTGGTGCAACAAAGTATTAATGCAAGGGGCCGAATAATTTTGCACGCCCCACTTTTCAGTTTTATTATTACAAAAAAAGTTTAAATGATCCAATAATTTTTGTTCCACTTCACAATTGTGACCCACTTGTTGATTCTTCAAAAATTTAAAATGTTATATCTTTTTGTTTGAAGCCTGAAATGTGGCAAAGGTTGAAAAGTTCCAGGGGGCCGAATACTTTCGCAAGGCACTGTAGTCAAAGAAATCAGTGAGATTACTTTGACATGATCTGCCCTCAATATAACCATGTTGTTTTGGGTCCAACAAGTTCTTTATATGTTTACATGGACCTCGAACAGAACTGTGAAAACTTTTACAGGTGCTGTTCTACTAGTATAAAAGAAACCCTTTTTAAGCTATTACTGTAGCTCAAGCTTTTCCTACACTAAACCCACCTTAGGAGCACTCTATCCTTGTTGAAGACATAAGAACAAGGGCACACCAAAAGAAATTAAAAAAAACAGGACACACAACAGGTCTTTTTTTGAGAATGAAGAAAAAGAATACTAACCCTTCCTTGACCTGCACCATACATGTAGGGCGGAAGTTAGGTCTTTAAAGATTTTGTTTTAAATAGCAGACACGGGGGGGTGATTACTACTACGCTGCCACGCTACTGTGTGGCGTTAATACCTACCTGTTCTTCCTTTTTTTGTATAATGTCCTGTTCCTGATGAAATGTAGTGGTTAAAGCTACATGGAAACGCGTCGAACGGGGGCAATATAGAGCGGGGTAGTAGGGAATGGGGGATGTGTGAGGAGTGTGTGCCTCACCTTAAGCACCATCTTGTTTGGGCTATAAATATATGCCTTTTTGAGCCAGTACCCACACACTCCAATAGTCTACCTGGTCACCTTACCAGTGAGACAGTTCGCTCTCCTATACATGTGGAGGGGAATTTTGTTTCTTTTTTCTAGTGTGGTACATTGTTTGTAGTTGGCGATACGACCACTACAATAAAGTGCTGCAAGACCAGCTGCTATTAAATCAAGGCAGTTCCCGCACATATTATATTCTTGTGGGACGACTGGGTGGAGGCCAACATCTATTTAGCCTCTACTAGCCTTGAATTGATAGCTTTACTAAGCAGTCTAGAGCTAAAGTCTGAATACTAAGTGACTTAGATTCTCTTTTTTAACCATATATGTATTAAAAGATTTGTTATTTGTTATTTTCTTTTAACGTTCCAATCAGACTAAGGTGTTATTTTACTAAAAAGATAATGGAGCAAAAAACAGCATTTTTGTAACATACCTACTATTAAATATTACAAAACAGTATTGGATATCCCCGTAATTATAACAAACCGTACAATATAGTGAACTCATTACTTAAGGTGATTGTAAAGCAGTGTAAGTAAAAATGGACCAATTCTTTTTTTCCCTTCATTTAACCCATAATATAGGTTGCTAGAAATTAAAATCTTAGTTATGTAGGTGGCAAAATGGCCTGGCGTAATAAACAGAAGTCATGGCAATGAATGTGAGAAGGGCCTTGGGGGTGCGTACACAGTTTGTCTGTATGGGGCCCTGCGTGACCCTAAGTACCAGACATCACAGAGCCAACCATAAACGCAAGCCTTTTGTGACTAATGGAAAATGAGTTTATCATATTAGAAGGAGAAAATATATATATACAGTACAGACCAAAAGTTTGGACACACCTTCTCATTCAAAGAGTTTTCTGTATTTTCATGACTATGAAAATTGTAGATTCACACTGAAGGCATCAAAAATATGAATTAACACATGTGGAATTATATACTTAACAAAAAAGTGTGAAACAACTGAAAATATGTCTTATATTCTAGATTGTTCACAGTAGCCATCTTTTGCTTTGATTACTGCTTTGCACACTCTTGGCATTCTCTTGATGAGCTTCAAGAGGCAGTCACCTGAAATGGTATTCCAACAGTTTTGAAGGAGTTCCCAGAGATGCTTAGCACTTGTTGGCCCTTTTGCCTCCACTCTGCGGTCCAGCTCACCCCAAACCATCTCGATTGGGTTCGGGTCTGGTGACTGTGGAGGCCAGGTCATCTGGCGTATCACCCCATCACTCTCCTTCTTGGTCAAATAGCCCTTACACAGCCTGGAGGTGTGTTGATAAATAAATGATGGTCCAACTAAACGCAAACCGGATGGAATAGCATGCCGCTGCAAGATGCTGTGGTAGCCATGCTGGTTCAGTATGCCTTCAATTTTGAATAAATCCCCAACAGTGTCACCAGCAAAGCACCCCCACACCATCACACCTCCTCCTCCATGCTTCACGGTGGGATCCAGGCATGTAGAGTCCATCCGTTCACCTTTTCTGCATCGCACAAAGACACGGTGGTTGGAACCAAAGATCTCAAATTTGGATTAATCAGACCAAAGCACAGATTTCCACTGGTCTAATGTACATTCCTTGTGTTCTTTAACCCAAACAAGTATCTTTTGCTTGTTGCCTGTCCTTAGCAGTGTTTTTTCTCGCAGCTATTTTACCATGAAGGCCTGCTGCACACAGTCTCCTCTTAACAGTTGTTGTAGAGATGTGTCTGCTGCTAGAACTCTGTGTGGCATTGACCTGGTCTCTAATCTGAGCTGCTGTTAACCTGCGATTTCTGAGGCTGGCCACTCGTTTTTCTTTACTTAGCTGCTTTTTTCTTGCCATAATACAAATTCTAACAGTCTATTCATTAGGACTATCAGCTGTGTATCCACCTGACTTCTGCCCAACACAACTCATGGACCCAACCCCATTTATAGGGCAAGAAATCCCACTTATTAAACCTGACAGGGCACACCTGTGAAATGAAAACCATTTCAGGTCACTACCTCTTGAAGCTCATCAAGAGAATGCCAAGAGTGTGCAAAGCAGTAATCAAAGCAAAAGGTGGCTACTTTGAAGAACCTAGAATATAAGACATATTTTTCAGTTGTTTCACACTTTTTTGTTAAGCATATAATTCCACATGTGTTAATTCATAATTTTTATGCCTTCAGTGTGAATCTACAATTTTTATAGTCATGAAAATACAGAAAACTCTTTGAATGAGAAGGTGTGTCCAAACTTTTGGTCTGTACTGTATATATAGATATATATACTAGCTGAAGGCCCCGGCTTTGCCCGAGTATATTTAATTTATTTCTTTTACTGTTTGTGTGTGTGTGTCGTTAAAAGATATCGAGAGTGACCTCTACAGCGACCCGCCCCTTTAACAGTGACCTGTACAGCGGCCCGCCCCTTTAACAGTGACTTCTACGGCGGCCTGCCCCTTTAACAGTGACCTCTACAGCAGCCCGCCCCTTTAACAGTGACCTCTGCAGCTGCCCGCCCCTTAAACAGTGACCTCTACAGCAGCCCGCCCCTTTAACAGTGACCTCTACAGCAGCCTGCCCCTTAACAGTGATCTCTACAGCAGCCTGTCCCTTCAACAGTGACCTCTAGAGCATCCTGTCCCTTTAACAGTGACCTCTACAGCTGCCCACCCCTTTAACTGTGACCTCCACAGCAGCTAGAGTGGCCACTGTCTTCACCCCAGAAAGCCAGACCTCACCGGCCATTTCCCCAAATGTGAAACAGCGCCCCCAGTTCCCATGAAGACATATCACTAAACATGAGGCCACGCCCCCCTGGCTCCATGAAGACATGAAGGAGAAGCTGTCTGAGTGTGAGCTACTGAAAGGGTGGACATTCCTGTGTCTGTCCAGGCACTGCGTCGGATGGAGAACAGGTAGCCAGAAAACTGGACTGTCCAGCCTAAAGCCGGACATCTGGCCACCCTAACATCAGCTTGCCCCTAGGGTGGCCAGAGGTCTTGTTTTAGGCTGGACGGTCTGGCTTTCAGACTCCCTGTCCTCTGTCATGCGCAGGGCCTGGATGGACACAGCAGCAGCACTCTCAGCAGCAGCACTGTGCAGTCTGAGCAATGAGCTGCAGGGAGAAAGTCACCCTCCCCCCACCCCTGCAGCTGACAGAAGGTGATTTTTACCAATATTTTTAATTCCGGTCAAATGCAGCATGGAAGGGGCGTGGCCTGACTGAGTCAGGG
This sequence comes from Rhinella marina, assembly GCA_900303285.1. Classification (NCBI taxonomy): domain Eukaryota; kingdom Metazoa; phylum Chordata; class Amphibia; order Anura; family Bufonidae; genus Rhinella; species Rhinella marina. The sequence goes on from ONZH01025807.1 coordinate 56,410, forward strand.
GCGTGACTTAGTGGGATCTGGGGGTGGTGCTTTTAAGTCCTTCTTTAGACGGTGGCCAGAATTACAGGTCGATGCCATAGTAATTTAGGAGGAAGGTGGGTAGCAGTGGAAGAAAACATCTTTTATTACTACTGAACAGTAAATATGTAAAATTAACATTATATGAGGTAATGATTGATGATGAGTTAGTCTAAAACATAAGTTATAGTTATGGTAACCGGGAATACCCATTTACCATTGTCATCCACAGTGCTCTGCCTCTTTAATGCAGAACTAAAGCAGTGAACTGGCTAGGGTTGTCATAGAAACCTGATGTGTGCCTGTGAGCTTCTATTGGCTGATAAGGGTCATGTGACCAGGCTACTATTGGCTAATGCATTTTTTGGGAATATTTCAGGAACGGTATGTCCTGGAGAGTTGAAAACTGTTCTAAAACCTTCCCGGACACCTGATGTACATGTGTGCCAAATTTTGTGATTGTAGCTGCAGCGGTGCGGATTCCTTTAGCGGACATACACACACACACACACACACACACATACACTCAGCTTTATATATTAATATATATATATATATATATATATATATATATATATATATATATTTAAAGCATTTTGATATTTGTGGAAAACTGTCACAATGCAATGATCTGATGATATCTGCTATTTGAAGGTGCATATAAATTTGTGTTGATAAAATGGCATTGTGCTTATAACTACTACTCAGCTCATACTAAGCACCACTTGTCTCACAATGTATGCCGAACAATACAAATAACTCAGAATAGATGAAGCCAGCAATGACTCATTTCTCTTCAAGAGCTGCATTTCTTCTTCATATCTTATGGAACTGAAGTGCATATGGAGCACTAAGCCGTATAAGTAATGTTCACCAGCACCCATTTCACCTCTACAACTTCTGGTAAGATATGGAGTTAAAAGGGAATATAACTGGAGAGTTAGCATAATGAGGAGGGTTTGGAAATCGGTTTTGTTTCCCAGAAGAAAATCAGCACGTCCTAAGTTTCCCTTAGGCGCTTTTACATTCTTAGGCTTCAGCTTTTCAGTGTGTCCCACTTATTAGATTGTAACACATCTAAAAGCAAATTATTGCAGCCCAGTTCTAGTGGGAAATAATGTGCATGCAGGCAACTTGCAGGATCCTGCTATCATTATGATAATGAAAGCATCCAATATCTAATTTCAATATACCCTCGAAACTCCCGAGTAATCACAATGCAAAGAACATTGATTGATGCACCTATAGTTTGCCTACAATAAGCGCCATGCTCTACTTCAATGCTGGAGCTGAATTTGATAATGGTTTCTAAATAGGTTATAGCTCTGCATAATGGCAAATAGTGTTCATATATTAGTTTTATTAAATTTTAAAATCATATCCTGTATTACACAGTGATAGGTTGATGTATGATATGCATATTGTGATGTTGAAATAAGGTTTTGGAAATATGTGATTTTCAGTTCTGTGCTTAATGAAAACATAATTCAATTGATATACTTTCAGAAAGCATGCAGCTTGAACGATACAGAAAAATGTGTCCAGTTAGGAAAACAAAAATATGTGGCAAAGCCATAGTAAAAGGACAAGAAGAAAACTTGGATCAAATTATAGGGCTTACATGCCTCATGCACATGACAGTATGTATTTTGTGGATACTGTCCATGTTGCATCAGCATTTTTTGCAAACCCATTGGCGTCAATGGGTCCGGGGCCCGCATTTTGGTGCCATCTATAGGGCATGTTCTATCTTTTTGGAAGATGTAATGGACATACAGATGTGGAAAGCACATGCACAATGCATACCAAGGACCTATTGAAGTCAGTGGGTCCACACAAAAAATGTGGATGGTGCATGGACTGCATACTAGTGTTGTGGATCCATGGTTTGCGTACTGCAGAATGGACATAATTGTGTGCATGAGGCCTAAGAATAATCCACAAGATGTTTGCATTAATCTACAGAGTGGTGCACGCCAACTCAGGCTATCAAAAGGAACAAAGAAGAAAATTCCAGGTCCAGAAGGTTGAGCATACATCCATGAAAGTTATGAACTTGAGGATTAAAGGGTTATCAAACTGCCGGGCATTTGGGGGGGGGGATATTATAGGAGTTGGATAACCCCTTTAACCAAAAACTCCTGCACATTTAAAAAAATAAAAACCTTTAGTGTTTCTATTATACATATTTCTTATCTAAAATGTTCTACTTTTTGCAACACTGTAGGACCAATGTGATAATTGATATCAGCACAAGAAATATTTTCCAACATCTACTACAGGTTTGACTCTACTTAATGTAATCCATAGGTTATTGCCTGTAGAGAATTCAATATGCTTGAGCACGGTCATGCTCTAACAGCTCCTACTGAGCTGGGAAAGATGTAGAAAATGGAAGTTGTAAATAATCTAATAGGGGATTTAAAGAGGTTGTCTGGTTTGCAAAACACAATTTCAAATCCCTTATTATAATAATTATTATTATTATTCTCTAGTCCCATGTTCAGGACTTTCATCTATTGACCAGAACATATAACCCCCTAAATAGATAGGAATTGTGCAAAGAGGAAAGTCCTTTTAACTACAATGAAACATTTTTTTAACAAATAGATTTACCTTTCCAGCCCATCCCTATCATATCCTATATTATTATAAGCTCATATTTCACCATACATAATAAAACCAGTGATTTTGCCATTGCTGTTGGTTTTCTGGGTAACCCAAGCCATTTCTGGGGTGTTTAGCCTGAGACCAGGAAGTGGTGAGGTGAGGAGTGGGGACCTGTGCAGTTGATGAAACAGCAGCCGCAGGGGATTGATGATGTATGTAACGACTGTTTGTTATGTTGAACCCACTCTGACCCCAGCAATAAATAAAATGTTTGCCTCAGAAAACCATTTTAATAATTGGAAGATATGTTTTAATTTCCTGTTGTAGGCAAAAAGGCCAGATTTTCTGTTAGCTTTGATAAATGACACCCTAAGTCTCATACAGTTTGGGGTACATTCAACTCCTTATCACTTTTAATGCAGTTATTTGGCAGGATGAACCAAAAGAGCATTTCTGGCTTTTTATCTTTTTCAGCATTCACTTTGTGAATTAAATAACCTGATAATTGTATAATTAAAGATGTGTATTTTTGGCATAATAAAGTATTTTCAATTGGTAAAAATGTTTTGTTTAATATCATTAACCATTTTATTAAACTTTCTTCCAATTTTTTACACCCACTAGGAGACTTGACAATATTATAACTTGATCATTCATATAATACACTGCAATGTTGCTCTCTTAGGCATCCTATTAATGCCTATGGCATGGCCTAATAGAACCTTCATTAGGCACCTAGCTTCTATGAAAACCCATTGGCAGTCCCAATCTCATTTGGTGGGGTAGCTGGGCTGAAAAAGGGAGCCTCTTCCTTCTGTCTAACCACTTAGTGTACTCACTAATCAACATTTCATCTAAGGGTTTAATGGCCAGGATCAGAGTTATCTCTGATCCCAGCCATTAAGGTAGGGTACTGGTTGTATAATATAGCTGTCAGCTGCAAGTGATGCCTCAAGCACAGCCCCGGTTATTTAGTATAAAATATAAATGGTATACAAAATAAACAAAAATTACACAAATCAGTTGTTTTTATATTTCCACAGCTAAAAAATGTACATGAATGAAATGATAATTTATGTACAAACATTTTTCAGTGTAAAACAAGGCACACCACAACAGGCAACAGTGAGTTAATTTTGAACATTAATTTTGTCATTAAAACTCTTTCAGGCAAGGGGTTCTCCTTGTCGTTCTGTGTGATTAGGACAGGTTTTGTGTGTACTGATAGGACAGCGGCCATTTTGTTTCCCCTGATGATTGCTCCCCAGACAAAATATTTACTGTATGTAGCCACATTGTGACAGTCAGTGATAGCAGTAATAAGACTATTGTAGGTTCATAAAGGGGTTGTGCATCCTGATAATGATTCTGCCACATGCTACAATGTGGGAGAGTACACCAGTGTTAATACATTTCCCCTATACACTTAAATATAAAAAATGGTTGGAAAATTGCAGAATGTCACTAAAGATTTAGTAATCTATTTTTCTTCAGGTGCCCAAAAGGTCACAGAGATTCAGCTAAGTGCCGTCATAAGTATTTCTTGTGTTGTACAGCAAATATTGTGATAATTACAGGCTTATGAAGTGTCCAGTCTGTTATTACAGAAAAAAGAAGAGATTCAAATATTCTCTTTTATCTCTAGAACAGAAGAGGATATTTTAATTTTCAACACCTTGTCTGAAAACATGAAACAAGAAAGAAAATCAAACAGGAAGAATAATACATTATGCAGCACGCAATGGCTTCACTTGGGATCTAATCTTTCTAAATCACAGCTGGAAGTCATGAAAGTAATGATTTTGCTTTGTAAACCCTACTGTATGATTTCTGCATTTCTATAGTATTTAAAAAGATTATTCACGTCTGTGCTATAAGAAAATCAAAGCTCTCAGATAATAGGAACAATTAGAATCCAAGATGACATCATTAGCATAAGTAAATCCACAATGACAGTGCATCTTTGGGCTTTGGATGCCAGTAAAAATCTAGCGCAAATAATGAGTGCTGGGAGGCCGTATAGCATGCAGTTCCAGATACCACATTGCTTAGCACTAGTTATATTTCTGTAAAATAACACTATGTAATTTGTGCAAATTTCTGTTTTTCTATTTTCTTTTCTTTCTCAGGATAAAATGGGGTTTGTAGGTATGAAAGGCTGAATTCAATGTAGTGGGTTTTTTCAGCCTCGTAACTGAAATGTGTAGGGGGGCAGGTGGGCATTTGCCCCATGCAAACTTACGGTTGAGACAAAGGACGCTGGCCCAGCCAAATGAGGGTAGTGCTGTTGTTCTGAATAGTCACGTTGGCAGGCCCTTTTCTGGCTTGATTGATTGTCCTACCCCCTATCTCTTTCTCATGCCTATCTTCTAGCTCCGGAATGTCCACCTTCCATCTGGCCAAGGATCTGGCCAGAAGTGAAGAGGACTGTGACAAAAGACCCCTAATAAAAGGAAGACATATATCTTACATATATCTTTTTGTCGTGCAATTATTTCAATTGCTCTGTACTCTAGTTTGATTGGGTCCCTCCCAAATTGCTCTGTACACACATGTCTGAGCAGAACATATCTGAAGAGGGTAGACTGGGATAGCTGGAATTTGCCTTTTAAATACATAAAGGTTTTAAAGTTACCATCTAAATATATTGTTGGGTGACATATGTAATGCCGTGCTGCGGCCAGAATTCAAAGTCCAGCAGGTTGAACAGTTGAGACAGTTTAAAGTTCCGCCACAGAGGTAGTACTACGTTCATTTGTCATTTTATCTCAGCACACTCAAGTATTTCCCTTCCACACATTTATTACAGCTGTCATATTGAAGGTAAGACTTAATAGTCCTAGATAAAGATGCCCACAGAAGAGCATTGTACTTATCAGTGTAATGTGTGATGATATAATTCAATCATTCATCCACTTCCCTTTCAGGCCCCAATGAATGGTCTGACTGGGAGAGTCAAGCGAGACTTCAAAAAATGAAATTCCAAAAAAATGTCCACCCATTCTTTGTAAAATAAAAAAAGTGTCATAGAATAGCACATATAGGCTGTTTATACATGATACAAAATTGATGATAATGTAGTGTGCCTTTAAATATTACTTGAAGGGATCTTAGAGACAAAAAAACCTGTTCAGGCTAGTCTAGAGATTCAGAGGTAAGAATGTCTATGGAGGGCTCATGCACATGACCATAAGCCACACGGAGTGGCCATGATACGATCGGGTTGTGGCCGTGCTGTGTTCAAGAATCGCGTGGCCAATTAGCCTCATCTGCCTTTCACTTAACTAATGAAGACCGCACTGTATAGTGTCTTCATTGTTAATAGCCATACGACACCTTCAATACCACAAGGCCATTAGCGATAAACAAGGACTATACAGTACGGTCTTCATTAGTTAAGTAAAAGGCAGCTGCAGCTAATTGGCCATGTAGTTCTTGACCGCAGCACGGCTGCAACCTGACCGTATCACAGCCATGTAGTTGTACTCTAAGGGTACTTTCCTGTGTACGTTTTTGCTGCTGTTGTTCTGCACTTTTGCATTTTTCGTCATTTTTTGTAGCATTTTTGGTGGTAAAAATGTTAGATCCAGAAATGGGAAATACTAGACACATAAATTTATTTTTTAGTTTTTTTTGCTAATGGCGTTTTTGGTTGTCAGGTGGCATTTTTTGTCTTTCTGCCTTCTTTTCAAATATACAGTGTGCTATAGGTTTGGCTTTCTTTTCCAGGTTTTTACATCCCTTTCTCTATATGGAAAAACAGTCCGAAAAATGGCAAGGTTCACACAGCCATTTAGAAAAAAAGGTAACAAAAAGCCACAAAAACTGCAGCAAAAAATGCAGATGTCCTTACAAAACACATGAACATATTCTGGCATTTTTTAACTGGCAATAATAAAAGAAAGCGCCAAATGCCTGTGTGAGGACCCTTCCCAACCTGTACTACAATATGAATGTGTGTGGAGACTGCATGGTCTGATGTGTAGACAGCCTGACATTCAGGGTTTTGGAAGCTAAAACCAGGAGTGAATTCAAAAAAGATAATTTGTAGCTATCCTTTATACTTTTTACTTCCTTTTATGATCCACTCCTAATTTTGGCTTCCAAAACTGCATGTAGAAACCGGAACACATAGTTGTACCCTTAGAATAAGAACACAATAATTTGTATTGATTCTTGTGTGTTAGTAACACATTTTAACTAATGATATTTAGGGATATTTATATAGAACTAGGTGCTCAGAAAATGTGAAATCTTTTTTATTTAGCTCTATTATCTCCAATAATCTTCAGGTGCATAACTAATACATTAATCAGCCACAATTTGCTTATTTATTGCAAATTTACATCTTTAATTTACATCTAGGATTCCTACCAAGTAAACATTTCAGTTACAAACACAAACACTCATAAGGTTAAAAGAAAACATAAAAATATAAAAATAAAATCTATGCCAGCAATGCTATAGCCCAATATTATGCGAAAATGCTTAATGGGAATGTGAGAAAACACACTGGGGAAAATTTACTAACACTGCTGCACCATATTTATCACCGGGGCACAGGATGGATGATACATATGGTGCAGGGACAGACACTTTTCTCTGAGTCTATACTAATTTATCGGTTGGCTTACTTTGAGACAGATCTTCATGCTAGAATTGCGCTGAAATTGTGCTACAAAATGGTGCATCTCATTTTTGATGCCTTTTGCTTCCGTTTTTCTAATCCTATACAGAAACCTATTGGAAAAACTCCAGCATAAATGCCAAAAATGCTTTATATATAGTATGCCTAATCATGCACCATAGACTTTAAAGGAGTTGTCCAGAATTACAACAACATACCTACTTTCTTCCAAAACCAGCACCACCCCTGTCCATGGGTTGTGTCTGATATTCCAGCTCAGCTCTATTGGAGTTGGTTCGGCAGATCTGCAATACCATACACCTGTGGACCGGGATGAGGTTGTTTTTGGAATAAAACAGCCATGTTTTTTAATCTGGGACAACCCCTTTAAGTTAACATTGCATCAATTTTGTCTTACAGACATTGGAAAAAATGCTCTATATTTATGGACTGCCCAGAAAATTACAGATGGCTGGCAACTAGGGATGAGCGAATCGACTTCGGATGAAACATCCGAAGTCGATTCACATATAACTTTGTTCCAATACTGTACGGAGCATGAGCTCCGTACATTATTAGAATGTATTGGCTCCGATGAGCCAAAGTTATTTGGCTCATTGGAGCCAATACATTCTAATACTGTACGGAGCTCCTGCTCCATTCCAATATTGGAACAAAGTTTTATGCAAATCAATTTTCGGATCTTTTATCCGAAGTCGATTCGCTCATGCCTATTGGCAACCCCAAAATCAGTCATAAAATAATCTGTACATATACTGAATTAAATGTATCTCAAAAATGTTGGAAGACATAGCTCATTATGTATATAACATCCTTAAAAATAGTGGGACATATTTACTATTGAAGATGCACCAGAATTCTGGCACAATTTGCAGCTGATCACACAAGGCAAAGTGCTGCCAATAATAAGCATCTTTCATTGTGCAGCAGCGGTATTTGTCGGGTAATGACTGGATCTCTGCTAATGGGGCCGGTGAGCATTCTGGTACTGTCCGCCAATGTTGGATCAAGACAGGCAGGCAGAGTGAAAGAAGCCTAATCTCTCCTGACATGTCTGACTCTATGATGCCTCTCCTGACACACACCCAACTGCTACCAGCCATCTGGACCTTTATTGCAGACTGCTAGAAATTCATTCATAGAAGGAAGTAATAGTAAACAATTACAACAACATAGGGGGTCATTTATCAAACAGAAATACGCCTTAATTAGGCGTATTTCTGACGCAGATTGCGGCTCAAATGTGCTTTGCATCGCAATCTGCAACTTCTCCCAGCTCACGCCAGGTTTAAAAAAGTGGGGGTGGCGTAGACGGGGAAGGGGATTGCCTGGCAGGACCCTCTCATTTACCATTTTCTATGCATGGTTTAGGCATAGAAAATGGTCTAAATGTAAGACAGCAAGGAAGCTATCTTAGATTTAGAATTGGCGGAGGATCTGCCGAAGTTATGTAAAGCCCGTCGTCTCTTCATAATTGCAGCGGATCCACCACCAGGTATAGGGGTTATTAACAGGGGAGGATTGGGAACTCAAAGTGGCCCTGGAAAAAAAGGTAGAAGAGGCCCCATATTGTAGGCGGAGCCAAACATGTAGAAGGCATGTCCAAAAAGGAGGTGGGGTCATTAAAAAGCAAGAAAAACATGTGGTATCGATGTAATCGTACTGACCTGTGGAATGAAGAACCCTAGTCAGTCTTACTGCATAGTGAACACCATAAAAACAAAACCCATAAAAGTGTGCTGGAACTGGATTTTTTTTTCAATTCCACCCCATTTGGAATTTTTTTCCAGCTTACTGCTACATCATATTCCATATTAAACGGTGCCATTAGAAAGTACAGCTTGTCCCGAAAAACAACAAGTTCTCATACGGCTACATGAACGGAAAGATAAAGTTAAAGGGAACCTGTCAGCTCCGAAACACCCCCTGAACTTGAGTAAGATGTATAGTGTAAGTGGTGCTGAATCCGATGATGTAAGTTTTATCTTCATACTCACTTCCATTCTTACGCTGTGCTCCCACAAACCGGCAGTAAAATGCACTGAGAGTCTTATTTGAGTCCTCTCCATTATGTGAGTGAGCACTGGAGTCCACTGAGTGCATTTTACTGCTGGTTTGTGAGAGCACAGCGTCAGAATGGAAGTGAGTATGAAGATAAAACTTACATGACCGGACTCGATGTCACTTACACTATACACCGCTTACTGTAGTTTGGAGGGTGTTTCAGAGCTGACAGATTCCCTTTAAGGCTCTGGGAAGGCTGAAAGTAAAAAACTAAAAAATTGCCAAGGGAAAATTGCCAAGTCAGGAAGGGATTAAGCATTTTTTGGCCAAGTTAGGGTATATGTTTTTTGTATATGTTAAACACATGGCAAAAAGGTGATGTGAACCCAGCTAAGGCTACTTTCACACTTACGTTGTAAGGATCCGTCATGGATCTGCAAAAACGCTTCCAAGACTGATCAATTTTGTCCTCATGCATTCTGAATGGAAAAGGATCCGTTCAGAATGCATTAGTTTTGCTTCAGTTCAGTCAGCATTCCGTTTTGGAGGCGGACACTAAAACGCTGCTTGCTGCGTTTTGGTGTCCACATGAAGAAACTGATCCAAACTGATCCGTCATGACTCGCAATGTAAGTCAATGAAGACGGATCCGTTTTCTTAGACACAAACTGACACAATAGAAAACGGATCCGTCCCCCATTGACTTTCAATGGAGTTCATGACGGATCCGTCTTGGCTATTTAAAAGATAATACAACCGGATTCATTCATAACGGATGCAGACGGTTGTATTATCATGACGGATCCAGCAAAAACGCTAGTGTGAAAGTAGCCTTAAGTGTGCCAAAATAAACACTAGTACACAGCGGAGCAACAGAGCAGAGAAAGGAGGCTATAGTACAGAAGGCTGGTCATGGTGGTCACTGGTGTGGACTGTGTTCTACAAGGCTCATTTACTCTACTGTGAAATACAGGCCCGACTACAGCATAATATACTGGAATCTACAGTATATACTGTAAATTTATTAGCCCTACAATCAAATAATAACACCGCCATACAGTGACCCGATGACGCCTCCATACAGTGACTGGATAACACTTACGTACAGTGACTGGATAACACCTCCATACAGTGACCAGATAACACCGCCATACAGTGACCGGATAATGCCTAAATACAGTGACCGGATAACGCCTAAATACAGTGACCGGATAACACCTAAATACAGTGACTGGATAATGCCGCCATAGACTGGATAACGCCTCTATACAGTGACTGGATATAGGGTATAAAGGGGCACAGTTTAAAGTATTAAAGGGCACAGAACAGGGTATGGTAAGGGGGCACAATGGAGGTATGAGGGCATAGTACAGGGTAGGAGGCACATTAAAGGGTATAAGGGGGAATAGTAGAGGTTAGGAGGCACAGTACAGGTCCCTTTATACCATTGTACTGTGCCGACAACAGTGTATGTTTAGGGGGCACAGTCCAGTGTAGGGTAGGGGGCACAGTCCAGTCCAGGGTAGGGGGCACAGTCCAGGGTAGGGGGCACAGTCCAGGGTAGAGGGACACAGTCCAGGGTAGGGGGCACAGTCCAGGGTAGGAGGCACAGTCCAGGGTAGGGGGCACAGTCCAGGGTAGAGGGACACAGTCCAGGCTAGGGGGGCACAGTCCAGGATAGGGGGGCACAGTCCAGGGTAGGGGGGCACAGTCCAGGGTAAGGGGGCACAGGGCAGGGGTCACAGGGCAGGGGTATGTATGTATGGGGTATGTATGTAAGCTGGCAAGGAGTCTGAAGCAGGAGGGTCCGGACTCCTGGCTCTGGCTTGCAGGCTTGGCTAGCGGCTGGGCGGGAGGCGATGGCCATAATAACATGCGGCTGAGCAGGAGCACGGGTGGCCATACAATTGTGTGGCTGGGCAGGAGGCAGGGCCATAAAAATATGCGGCTGAGCAGGAGGCCGGGGGCCATACAACCATGCGGCTGGGAGGTAAGCCATTCTCTCATACAGTACGATTGGGTGAGAGGGCAGCGGCCGTACAAGCGTGCGCTGCGGCTTGGCGAGAGGCTGGGCAGCTGTGCAGGCAGGATGGCAAAGCATGTCCAGGGTCCATCTGAACAACTGATGAAGCAGCAGCTTCTGCCCACTGCTGCTCCACCAATCAGATAACAAAGCGCAGCAGCGCAGAGGAGAGGTAGGAGAATCCCTCTCTCCCCTCTCCTCTTGTTTCATTAGAGGCCGCATTGTTCAGAACAATTGCTGGGCTCCCTCCACCGGCCCACTGCACATAAAAAACATGCGGCCCACCGGGAACCCCCCCTGGTTATTAAGACCAGCGTCTAAAACGCAGGTCTTAATGAATGTAACCCATAGAGTAATAAGAATAGATTCTCCAGAATTGTTATTATATGGGGAATGCTAAAACAGACATGTCAGGAGAGGTGACAGGTCCTCTTTAATACAATTTTAGTAAATCTCAAAACCTTTTGGGCCAAAATTAAGAAATTGTTTTAAAAACATTCTACTTAATGGAGTTCTGGTTCCTAGGAAATTTACAATAAGAAATGTATCTAATTATATGAATCAGATTCATAGGATGAAGGTCCTACGTCCCGGGGAAAATTCTGTAATAACATTCCCTACCTACCATGTTCCTTTTATAATACTGGTGTCTTCTTGTGTATCATTATAAACCTCCTCAAGCACCAGGACCCAGGTGTGACTGCTACCTTTGCCCACTACAGTTTTGCCCCTAATCAAAATGACAATTTCCCACCAAATTATGAAAGAGAACACAGCATCAGGTTTAATCCTTTATATACACAGGCTTTCTCATCGCCATAAATTATACATGTGCTTAGTACTGTGAGATAGTGGTGTATTCTTGTGTCATCTCCTTCAGAAGCAGCTGCCTAAGGCCCTTGTATCTTTTGGAGAGACTCGTTTACACAGTTACATTTACCCGTATTCATGAATAACAGGAGATTTTATTTTCATCTGCTGTAAAGTTCCAGTACCTGACACAGCTTAAATCAATGTATCATACTGTATAAATATAATATGCATGTCAAAAAGCAAAGAAGTAAATTGTGAATCAATGAAATAATATAGGATACTAGCAGAAGGACCCAGCTTCTCCCGGGTATATTTCATCTATTTCATTTAATGTTTGTGTGTGCATCGTCAAAAGATATTGAGAGTGACCTCTACAGTGCCTGCCCCTTTAACAGTGACCTCCACAGCAGCCTGCCCCTTAACAGTAACATCCACAGTGCCCTCCCCTTTAACTGTTATCTCCACAGCAGCTAGGGTGACCACTGTCTTCACCCCAGAAAGCTGGACCTCACTGACCATGTCCTCAAACGTGAAGCCACACCCTCAGTCCCCATGAAGCCACACCCCTAAACATGAGGTCACGCCCCCTTGCTCCATGAAGACACAGAGTAGTACAGAAGTAGATTTTTACCTTCATTTTTTTTAATCCCTGTCGGCTACGGAGTGGAAGGGGGCGTGACCTGGTCGAGTTGGGGGAGTGGCTTAGTGGGACCTGGGGATGTTCTTCTTTTGAGGGTGGCCTGAATTACAGGTCAATGCCATGGTAATTTATGAGGAAACACAGTGGGTAGCAGTGGAAGAAAAGATCTTTTGTTACTACTGAACGGTAAATATGTGAAATTTACATTATATTAGGTAATGATTGATGATGAGTTAGTCTAAAACATAAGTTATATTTATGGTAACTGGAATACCCCTTTAACAGTGTCATCCACAGCGCCCTGCCCCTTTAAAGCAGACCTACGGCAGTGAAGGAAAATGGCTGGGTTGTTATGGAAACCTGGTATGAAACAGTGTGTGGAGACTAACTGCCTGCAAGCTTCTATTGGCTGATAAGGGTCATGTGACCAGGCTTCTATTGGCTAATGCATTTTTTTTTTGGAATATCTCAGGAACTGTACGTCCTGGAGAGCTGAGACCCATTCTATAAACTTCCCAGACACCTGATGTACCTGTGTGCCAAATTTCGTGATTGTAGCTGTGACGGTGCAGATTCCTTTAGCGGACATACACACATACATACATACATACATACACTCAGCTTTATATATTAGATGTAGAGTCTCTATAAATGTGCAAGAAAATAAGAAAAAGATTGCGGCAATCAGTATTACAATCTTTTTCTTATTTGTCTTTCATGATTACTACTACTGCTACTCCTCCCAGTAATAAAATGGAGGTTGTTTTGGGTATCTGACTTTTATATATAGCTGCAGATAGGAATATACAACAACGATATATACACTCTTCATAATGCTGGGGAAAAACAATCTTTACGCAGTCCAGTGGTAATTATGACTTTTGGTTTACGGCAGTTTTGGAAGCCAAAACCAGGAGTGAATTCAAAATGGAGAAGTTATATCCAGGGGTCGGATTCAAATTTTTAACAACAGGTTCCTTACTCAATGGCGACACGAGGCGTCATGACACATATTTACATATGCATCACATATATGCAACACACATACACATAAATACACCATATACATGGTACATACACACATAAATACACCACATATACACTACACACACATACTACCCAACTTTTAAAAAGCTAAACTATGGAGCTAAACTATGGAATGGAAGGGCTCATCTCCAGCTGCCTCTGTAATTTTAACAACCAGATTTGGAGAACCTGAGGGAACTGGCTGAATCCCATGCCTGGTTATATCTGCCCTGTATACTTTCTAACTTTTTGTGATCCACTCCTGATTTTGGCTTCAAAAACTGCATCAAGAATCCTCACTATGAGGTTTCCAACGGTTGATGCACTACAAGTGTTTAAAAAAGGCTGGATTCATATGTACAATTTTTGTCACCTTTTTTTTTTTAGTCAAACACAGGTACACAAGAGTGAAGTATAGACATTAACTTTGTACTTTTCCTTCCCTCTTAATTCATTCCTAGCATATATGCACCCAACCCAAGAAACACATGGAGTAAAAAAAAGCTCAGGTTTTTGCACACACAGTTGAAATTGGAACTGTCAGGCTCCATGTACCTGTATGAAGTCCCAGCCTAGAACCATCTTACATGGTCACATTTTAACATAGGTACCTCCCAACAGACCCTACTGATCCCACCTAAGATCACCATAGGGTTTTATGGGGATTTAATTTCAGTTTGGTAGAACTGCAGGAGGTCCAGGTATTGTAGCTGTAATACAGACACTCGGGTGGACTGGGAACTTAAAGTGGCCCTGGAAAAAGTAGTAAAAGTGACCCCATTTTGTAGTTGGGCGCAAACTGATGGAAGGCAGGGCCAGCAATACCATATTGTGAAACATTATACCACCCCAAGAGAGCCAAATACCACAGTCCATAACAAAATAATAAAATACATCCCCAAAAACTTCCACTGGCTGGTCGTGAGGTGGGCCCAGAGCCCCTTGGTAGCAGCCCACTAGAATGTGCCTAACTGTCCATGGCCTAATTCCAAGCACATTGGACAACTCTACTCTATATTTTAGGCTGTCTTGCTGCAACACTTTTCGTATTATCACAGATGTCTAGCAGTGCAGCCATTAAAATGAATAGGGTCACAGTGCAACTTGCAATGGGGTCGCATTGTTGGATTTTTTGAGGTCATGCTGCAACCTCATTCAATTTAATGGCTGCACTGCTACACAGCGATCTTTGGTTGTGCAATGCACATCACAGCCAAAACCAACCTGTAGCCCTAGCCTTGGGCAATAACTGGAACATGTATTAGAAGACAGTAAATTATACATTTGTCCTTTGAAATGTAAGGTCTATGTAAAAATACTTTGCAATTGCATTGCAAAGTGACATGCAGTCATGTTTTAATAAAATGATACCATGTGAAAATAATAATTGTATTAATGAATTTAATGATAGCACTTTAATTAGGTCAGTGACACTGAAAGCTTGGAAGGGAGCTATACATTTGATGATAATCACTAGAGGCTGCTATAATAGGAAATCAATAGAATTAAATTATAACTGTGAGTATGGATGACTGGCAAAAGTGCAAATGATTAGAAAACATGAAAATGGAGCATCAAGCTGTATAAAAGATGCAAGTAAGTCTTATGCTACTCATGTGTAGCTTTTCAAGCAATTTTTGAACCAAAACTACAAGTGATCTCAGCAGAGATGAGACCTTGCTTATACTTTTGCATCCACTCCCAGGTTTAGCTAAAAAAAAACTGCAGCCTTGCAGGAACCACCTCTCATTGTTTTCAATGGGAGCCTCTCGTTCATGCGTGTCTTGGCGCATTTGCGGACATAAAACGTGGCCTCCTATTAAAAGCAAGGTGTTTTCACTGAGCCACATTCAAAATTCTCTGCAAAAGCCACCTTCTTAGGCTGTTTTAGAAACTGCCATCACACTGGAATTTTTAGAACCAAAGTCTATGGGGTAATCACTTGGCCATTTTTTTTAACAGCCAGTAAATAGTGACCGTCCAACAATAAGACATGTCCTATTTTTGCTTGTTTTCACGGCCAGATGGATCCCATTAAAATCAATGGATCAATTTTTTATGGCTGTATAGACAGCAGTGCACCTGTCTAATGGCCGTCAAAAATGGGTTAAAGTGCTTTTCAGGGGTTAAAATAGCCCCTAACACGTGACATCACATGTGACTTCATGACACCGGGGGTGTCAGGTCCTTCTAGTTCCCCCCAGTGCAGAATGAGTGTCAGAACATTCAAATGGATGATGTGAGGTTTTTTTTCCTACCCAGCAAAATTGGTGCCGCTATGGGGGGCGTTATTTATACTGGGGGTACTATTAGGGGGCCTTTTTATACTAGGTGAACACTATTGAGGGCAAATTTTAAATACAGGGACCCCATTGCAGGTATTTTATATACAGGGTGGCACTCTTTTTTTTTACATATACGGGGGTACTGTGGGGGGCCTTATAAATACTGGGCTACTATGGGGGCATTATAAACATTGGGGGTACTACTGGAAGCCCTTATAGATATCCATCCCCTAAACTCCAGTGTTCCTGGGGCCCACCTATTGGTTATGTTTTCAGGATTTCCTTATAATTGCAGGTGATACAATTATTGTAAATGCATCAGGACTTACCACAGATATTTATTCAGTAGGATAGTCTCAAATCATGACCAGCCCTGAGGTCTGTAGTTGAGGAACACTGGTTGAAGGGACAAGAGCTGCAGGTGTTTAGTTGACCCCCAAATTTCCCAGCTCTTAATTATCAAACATCTATGGGATGTGCTGGAGAAACAAGTCTGATCCATGGAGGCCGCACCTCATAACTTTCAGCAGGCTGGAACTGGCCCACAGGGGAACAGGTGAATCTTCTGGTGGGCCCCTAGTCCTCTACCCCCCTGCACAAGTGGTAGATGGCACATTAGAGTGACTGCATTACATATACTGTAGATAGGCAGTTTACAACATCTCATACTGATCATATAAAACAATGAATAGATTATTTAACAAACTACCCAGTTTATTATTTTAGATCCATCAGGAGGCTGAGATGACTTCTAGGCAAGCCAGTATCCTTTTTCCCCAGCCTTCTTAAAGTTGCTGCAGAGACCCCATAATCAATCATCTTGTAGTGTCTTGCTGCTGTCTACCGCTGTGTGAGTAGCTTGTATTCGAATGTATCTGTGCAATAGGCGCCCAGATTTAATTTTACTGATTGGTCCTAGGCACCTCGGTCCGATGCTGTCTTTCAGAAGATAAAGGATCTGCTACTTAAGTTTCAGCGCCACAGGACACTTTCAGAGGTTCTTTGGAGTGCATACCTCGACAGATTTGATCTGTTTTGTCAGTATGACGGGAACCCCTACAATATTAGGAATGGTTTTAATGTCCTGGTTGATGCTTCTCACTTTCGTCATGATCATTGTTGATTTCAGGGAGGTTTTATGTCATTACTTTACTACAGTTAGGTTCCATTCCAACTTGCTATTGCTTTTGACAAGCAGACTGTGCTGTTTTACCCCCAAAAAAATCTGGATCAATTGGCTTTGTCAGAATCCATTAGGCCTCCTTTTTACGTCCGTGTCCTTTATGACATCCGTGACATGATGGTTAGTTGCTCAACCATGAAGATGTCTGTGAAGGATCTGTGTTTGGTCCATGAGCCATCCATATTCCACAGACACTTCTAGGCTGAATATTAGTTTCCAGACCGTCTCCTACGAAAGGTCTGTGAAAACCTTGTGACAAACACGGATGGCATCCATGTTGTGTCCGTGGTTTTCACAGACACATAGACTATAATGTGTGTAAGATATCTGTAATCACGGACAAAATAGTGCATGCTTCTGTGCTGTCACCACAGACCCACAGTCCGTGGGAAATGACTGATGTGTGAATACACACATTAAAATCAATGGATACGTGAACGGTCCACAAACACCATGGGCATCAGAAATAGAAACCTTGACACGAGTATGAAAATAGCTTTATTACACCTTTTGTCATTAGTCATTTTAACAGCGTTAGTTGCGTTTCCTTAATTTATAAACTGCAAGTTTAGTGAACAAAGATTAAATAAGTAAAAAGCTTGTTCGCATCTAATCCAAAATGTTCTTGTTTTTCAAGTCTTGAAGTGTCTATGGACTCACGCAGTTCTAGAGCTGGAGAAATACCAACCAGTACTTTTATACAAAAATACACAAGGGCATTTAGTTATAAAATATGAATTAATTAATTAATCAGAAGGAAAAAAACATGTGACATGAAGACTCAGAAAGAGATATGTCCAAACCTGATTAATCTTCTAAACCAGACTTTGAATAATTTATCTGATGCACTGAAACCGTATGAATTTTCCACTTATCAAACAAGATAACAAGAACAGACTGTATAACGGTTCCACTTGAAGCTTTTGTGACTACTTTAAAGGGTATTTAGACACCCTCGCAACCATTTTTCTTTCTTTTTTTTTTTTTTTTTTGCTCCACTGCATCTAAAATGTGAAAATAATTTCAGTAGACTTTAAAATCTCCTACGATTTTGTGTTTACATTTCCAAGGCTATGTTTCTCCATGGTAACAGACTACAAACAGACCTTCTGTAGTCTGGAAAGATCTGCATCAGTTCTGTGTTTTTGACCCACACCTGGTTTTGGCTCACAATCGCTGCTAGAAATCACCGCTCAAACAACTGACCAAACACTATGAGAAAGCGGCCTTATTCTGCAGTAAACTCCCTTCCCTCTGTCCACTAATCTTTGCTAACTTGTAGTTAGAGGTCAGCAAAAGACAGGGAAGATGGAAAAGCATATACTCAATAATCAGGTTTGTGTATAGAAAATATTTAAAAATGTGCCAGGACAACCACATTGGAATCAGTGCAAAAGTGGTGTTGGATTGCAGTGGTTGAACAAACAACAGGCATCGGGCAGTACTTAGACCACAAAAAATCCCTGAATACGGCTCTCTCTTACATTCTGTCCCAACAAAAACAAGTTTGTTAACATAGAAATCGGGCAGATTAAAGATTAGAGATGAGCAAATCAATTTGTACAAAACAAAACAGAGTTTCAAACAGAGACATCAAAAACAGTCATCAAACAGAGTTCTTGAGTATAGAAGGGAAATGATTCATAAACATCAATTTCTTATTTCTATTAAAATAGTTTTATCAGGCTTTGATGCATTTCAATAAATTATGCCATTTTGCTCTATATCGCTATGACTAGAGATGAGCGAACTTCTCTGATATTCGATTTGGCTGCTTCGCTGAATTTTACAAAAAAAATTGCTTGCTAAGCACATTTCTTTGTACATAGAGGGTGCAATGACAAGGAACAGCGATTGCAGTCCCCCGTCATTGAACCCCTCAGAAGCGACGTTCGTCACTGATCGCTGCATCTGAGAGCCATATTAATGCATTTTAGTGTTTGCTAATTAAATTTTAAAAATTTTATTATACTAACCTCATCCATTTAATTGCGAAGAGGCTGCTGCGGCCATCTTGCTTGATGATCCAGTGCGAAATGTAGTGTGGCGCGTGATGACGTCAGCAGGTTGGCCAGCGTAGTACACGCCACACATGAGATTTCGTTTGGGATCTTCAAGCAAGAAGGTCATGGTAGCCTCATGCTGAAATGGATTAGGTAAGTATGACCTTTTTATTTTTACTGCCTTTCAGGGAAAATCGATTTGTTACTATGAAGCACGAGGAAATTCAGCTTTGTGTCGAATCGAATCTTTCCTGTAATTCGGATCGAAGTCCACTTTGTGAACTTCGATTCACTAAACATTAGCTATGACTATAGGCAGACACCAAGGTGCAAATGTAATTTGCTGTCTAGCTCATCATATCTTCATAACAGAGATTTTCTTCTGAACAGGTACTCGATTTTCAGACTAGAAGAGCAGAAGGAAAAATTATATTTTTTTGTATGTTTTCACTGATAAAAAAGAGAATCTTTGGTGGAGATTTATCATGTAGGGATTTTTCAAGGCAGTCTACGTTGCCATAATTTTTAATGATCGATAAATTTGGTGCATCTTTAAAGGGTCACCAAGTTTTGGTAAAAGTTTTAATATGTCATACAGACATATCAAAATTTTTTATCAGTGGTGGTCTGGGTGCCAGGACTAGAGATGAGCAAATCTTCAAAAATTCGCTTTGGCAAATATTCGACAAATTTATAAAAAGATTCGTTCTTAATATGAATTTATTCGGTCGAAGTTTGCATGAAAAAATATTAGTTATTCTGGCCATTTTCTGCGAACATTCCCACACAAATGACGGACATAACGTTGTTAAAGGTACGCTACTTAACTGAATATGTATGCATGAGCGTACAAAGTGTGTACAAATCCTTAGCATACTATTGTCTCACGACTGCGTAATACGCACGCACGACACGAGGCCGCGGCATACAGTCCTCAGAGGCAGAGTGAAGTTTTCAATATGGCATCCAGGCGTTCATCAGCATTTAGCTCTGGAGAGCTTAAATACATGGTCAAGCTGATGGACCGGCAGGATTATGATGGCACACACAGAAGAAGAAGGAGATAGTGCAGCAGGTGATCCAAGGCTTGCGCCATCGCTTTGACACAGTGCGGACCCCGGGCCAGATCCAGCGGAAATGGTCCGATTTGAAGTTCAAGTGCGTAGGGCGGATTACTGAGATCCGCACAGAGATATGACAGGGTGAGTAACAAAATATTTGAAAAGTAAAAACATGTTAAAGAGTTAGTGTACTGTATTGTATTATACATACTAGGCAGTTGCGCCTACATGTCCTTTGCCACTGCTACTATCAGGTCTTTGTCTCTCTCCCTGTTTCCTCCCTCACTCTCCCTGCCTGATTAATATTACTAGCCCTGCACTAGCCCTGATATCTGTAATGGTGCACAGAACAACAGAAGTTACAGAACATAGTTCTCTGTCTTTCACAAGCTCCTGCTAATCTCAGCTGGCGCAGCACAAGCGATGTAACTGGTTTACTCAGCCTATGGGCCAATCAGAGCAAGCCCTTCCCCCTAGGTCAGGTGACTGGGTTCTTCCTGGTCTTTCTGCCGCTCTCACCACGAACATTTCCGCACAAATAACAAACATACAGTAAAAGTACGCTACAAAACTGAATTCGTACACATTAGCGTACAAATCATCAGACGCGTATGTAGTGTTAGCGTACAAAGATTTAACAACATTTAAGATTCATACGGAGCGTATCTGAAAAGATCCGGATTCGCTTCGGAGTAGGAAATAACGAAGATTTGTAAGGAATCTACGAAGTGGCGAATAGATTCGCTCATCTCTAGAACAAGGATAAAGAATCATGCGGATATCACACCCTTTCAACTTGCTGCAGAGGAATCGAGATGGGCCCACAGACTTCTACTGAGCCTGCATCCTACAGTGAGGAGAGAGAGGACAATATGCGCTCATTTCTCTCACCTCGTTCTAGCAATTTGCGGAGGTCTCAGCACTTAGATTCCCACCGATCAAAACTTTTGATATGTGTCTATAACACATCAAAAGTTTTACCAAAACTCAGTGACACTTTCAGTCTTCTGTTTTGAGATGTTTCTCCACCTTCTACACCACCCTTTACTGGAGTAACATTGCAACCATTTTACATTTTTAAATTGAAAGGCTTAGGGGGACATTTGAAAAGACCTGTGA
Organism: Rhinella marina; assembly: GCA_900303285.1. NCBI lineage: Eukaryota > Metazoa > Chordata > Amphibia > Anura > Bufonidae > Rhinella > Rhinella marina. Next base: position 77,843 of record ONZH01025807.1, read on the forward strand.
TACATTGGTCTTAATCTCTGTGCTCTGGTGGTGGATGCGCCTGTTATTTAGTGATGCAGGCCTCTATATAACTTTGGCCCTTGCTGCCGCTGGCCGTGCAACATGCTTTAATCTACGCCGTCTCCTTTGCTGTTGTAGTTTGAGGCCATTTTCCATGTCATATACTAGAGTGGAAGATGATGAATGAACCGGCCCACCTTCTTCCCTGCCTACACCACGCCCCCTTTTCCCCCACTTCGCAAATGCAGCGCAAGAGAGGTAAAGTCAGAGATTTTGTCGAAAAACATATTTGTGACAAAATCTGAGACTTAAATATGCCAAAAAGGGGCTTATAACACATAATAAAAGACCACCTTAGTTGATAAATCTAGCTTACATACTTAAATCAGTTGGACAGGCTAACCAAGTCCACTTTCTAACGCACATTTCAAAACTGGAATGCAAACAATTTGGTGTAAATAAGCCCAAAAAGTTCCAAAACCCTATACTGCCACTTTTTGTAGCCAGAATATTCCTTAGCCGTATCTTTTCTGACAACGACAATCCGCTGCAAAAATTCATCCTCTTGAAAAAGCTTCTGCAGCTAATATGAAGGCAATCTGGCATGTAGTTTGATGAGCCCCGGGCAACTGTCACAGTGTCTTTTCTCTACAGATCAGAACGACAAGCTAGGATTTACAATGTACATAATTTACCATGTTTAGTTTGACGAAAATCTCCCATATTCCTACTACTGTCAACAGCTAAAATTTTAAGAAAGGGTTTCCAAATACATATCTGTATGACATTTATGTAATAGAATTCTGCAGTGCTAATTCCTTTTTTTTTCCTTTCTAATTTTAACCATGAGATGTGATGGGCTCATCTTATAGAGTTAACAAATAACCTTAATAACGTAATGGATATGATCCACAATGGTATGGATATGATCGTCTAAACAATAAACCTCTTCATAACATATTGGAAGAATTAACTTTTAAGAAAAACATTCAGTTCTAGGTCCCATGCCTCTTTGTCACATATAGTGATATACTGTATACTGAGTTCTGTCTGCAGGGATTAGTGGATAATTGCAGTGATCTAGTGTTAGCTCTGTTTCCAGAGTAAGGGCTTGTGTACACGATTGTTGGCTGTTTTGTGGTCCACAAATTGCGGATCCACAAAAGATGGATACCGGCCAGGTGCATTCCCCATTTTGCAGAACGGAACATCTGGCCCATAATAGAACAGTCCTATCCTGGTCCGTAATGCGGACAAGAATAGGACATGTTCAACAATTTTGGGGATGTCACGGAACAGATATACATGTGCAGATAGCGCACAGTGTGCTGTCCACATCTTTTGCAGATCAGATGCAGACAAAAATATGTTTGTGTGCATGAGCCTTAAAGGGATTCTGTCAGCTAGTTTAAGCCTATAGAGATGAGGACATGGGCTGCTAGATGGCCACTAGCCCGTCCACAATATACTTTTCTCATTGCTCTGTGTGTCTTTGTTTAGTCAAAAAACGATTTTATTCATATGCTAATAGGGGTTATAAGGAGCCCAAGGGGCGGTTACCAATGTTCCTGGATCCCAGCCGTGCCCACTGTGAAGGAGCCCAGCACCGCCCCGCATCCTCTCATCTCCTCCTTGCTCCCCCGACTTCACGCATTCAGAGCACTGTAATCTCGCGCATGCCATCTTGCGCATGCGCAGTTCGTTCCCTGATGCTGATGCCAGCACAGGGAAGGAACAGTTTACCAGCACTGACAAGCGGCGTACTCGCGCATGCGTGAGATTACGGCGCTCTGAATGCGTGAAGTCGGGGGAGCAAGGAGGAGATGAGAGGATGTGGGGCAGTGCTGGGCTCCTTCACAGTGGGCGTGGCTGGGATCCAGGAACATTGGTAACCGCCCCTTGGGCTCCTTATAACCCCTATTAGCATATGAATAAAATCGTTTTTTTGACTAAACAAAGACACACAGAGCAATAGGAAAAGTATATTGTGGACGGGCTAGTGGCCATCTAGCAGCCCATGTCCTCAGCTCTATAGGCTTAAACTAGCTGACAGAATCCCTTTAATACTGTCTATAGTATTCCCTGTTTCCTATACAGTACACGTTCATTGGTTCATATATTATGTCCCTGATGCTCCATAGCCCTTGCAATATCTAGTCTGTAATGTAACACGTCCATTTAAGCCTCATTCACACGTCAGTGTTTCACAGACGTGTGCTGTACATGTTCTCCATGGACAGCACATGTTCCCATTCATTTTAATGTGTGCATTCACACATCAATGTTTTAGCACAGTCCATGGTTTTTTTAGCACTCATGCATGCTCTATTTTGTCTGTGTTTACGGATCCATCACGCCCATTATAGTCTATGGGTCCATGAAAACCACAAATTTAACACGGATGCCATCTGTGTATCATCCGTGTTTCACGGATCATTATGAACAGATGCTTTGAAAATTAGTTTTCAGCTATTTAGTGTAAGTGAAACACAGAAGACACACGGACAGCAAAAAATGGACACACAGACCCAACACGGATCTATCACGGACATCTTCACGGAGGCATCACTGACCACCTTTTCACGGATTTAAGCACAGACACGTACGCATGAATGAGGCTTTATGCATTAACTATGTAGTTCTTAATATATACCTAGTTTGTGTTCCTAATACTTTTTCATTAAAAAAATAAAGGTTTCATTATTTTCACTTATTAGCATAGCGACCGCTGCACCATTAATGTTTATTTCTCTGGAGGAGCTTCTGTAATAGTTTGTGCAAATGTTTTTATGTTCACATGCAAATTATGTAAAAATAACTTTGATGAATAAATGAGTTCATGCTCATGTTTCTATTGTAAACATATTGCGATAATGATTATTTTTCAGTTTAGTATCTATATACCTTATTAACTACACTATGGAAAATATAATTTTAAGCATTAGTGCTGAAGTATGTACAGAGTTTACAGCAGCTGGTAGGGCATGTTATGTGTAAATAGTAGACTAAATGAATCACAACACATATTGTCAAGGAACAACTACCACTAGATTCCTATGTGTGTACAGAACACACCTTAAAGGGAACCTGTCATCTCCGAAACACCCCCTGAACTAGAGTAAGCAGTGTATACTGTAAGTGATGCTGAATCCGAATATGTAAGTTTTATCTTCGTACTCACTTCCATTCCGACGTTGTGCTCCCACAAACCTGCAGTAAAATACATTGAGAGGACTCTTCTTTGAGTCCTCTCCATTATATGAGTGAGCACTGGAGTCCAGTAAGTGCATTTTACTGCAGGTTTGTGGGAGCACAACATCAGAATGGAAGCGAGTATGAAGATAAAAATTACATATTCGGATTCAGAATCACTTACACTATACACCGCTTACTCTAGTTCAGGGGGTGTTTCGGAGCTGACAGGTTCCCTTTAAAGGAGTTGTGCCATGAAAAATATTCTACATTTTTCAAACCTGCACCTGGATCTGAATACTTTTATAATTACTTGCCAGACTTCCTGCCAGGATGAGGAAGTCTAGAGCTAGTTTAGGGCAGTCTAGAGGGAAGCACAGAGCGGAGAGGAGACATGAGAGGTCCTGTCCTGATAGTGGAGTGGAGTTGGGAGGAGGCTCATACAGTATCGACTCTAGAGTAGGAAAGCTGCTCATACAGTACCCACTCTGAAGAACCCCTTCTGAGACTCAATTCCAGATACCCCTCTCCTGCTAAAAATTTAGGAAGTAGTTCATAGATCACCTACTTTCAAGAACTGAAGGAAAGATTCAAGTGACGCCTTGAGATTCTAGACAGCAGAGTGAACTGCTTTCAAGAACCATGGAGAGGGGAACAGCACTCCAGGTTGTATTCTTAATAATATTTGGTGCCTGCTTCCTCAGGGTTTGGTCCAACTCAACCCAAAAAATGTATCTACAGAGATAAAAAATGGTGGAAGCAGCACTCCATTTGGATGATAAAAAAGGTGGTTTATTCCAAGTGCAACATTTCAGTGTAAAGTCTTTCTCAAGCATACATATACAGTGTACTGAGCCTCTTTGTAAAATGTCCCAGTTACTTTTTAAAATGTTCATTATTTTTGGGCTGAAGTATGTACTCAAAAAAGGAATTCTCTTGTTCTGGCCACCAACTTTTGGTGTCAATAGTGAGGACATTTGTATTGTATCAACAGTTTTCCTGTGTCCATCAAGTAGATTTTTCAGATCACCACCAGAATTTGTGGCATATCTTATCCAGGCGTTTGCTCCCAGTGTTTTGTTATTTACGATGCGTTTGACATGCAATGACTGTGATCTGTAGGTTTGACATATAAATCCATAGAGATACTGGTGCCCTCTTTATAAACAAGCAAAAAAAAACTGCAGTGCGGTGTCAGAAGAAACCATTGTAAATTTTAAGTCTGGGTCCCAAATGTTTAGTTCAGCCAAGAAGGTGTCCAATTTGGAGTTCCCTTCTGTCCAAATGGTGAAAACATTGTCGATGTACCACCACCAACATAATAAGTGTGTGTGGTACCTTGAAGTATAGAACTTCTTCCATCTTAAAGAAGTTCATATATATATGTACAGTATATATATATATATATATATATATATATATATATATATATATACAAACATAAGTGGGTGCCACACTGGAGCCCATTGCCATGCCATGGCGTTGTCTGTTGAAGGATAGTCTCAAGTAAGTCTAAAAAAAAGAAAAACACATCATTGGATATTTGGATGCTTCTAATACAAATCTCACAGCACAAAGCTCCCTGTTGTGTGAGATGTAAGTGTAGAAGCTTACCACATGAAAGGACACTAATATCACTTTGATGGGCATTTCAAGAGTCTTTAGTTTGTTCAGAAAATATGTAGTATCCTTAACCACTTCCCGTCCGCCCGTTGACTATAAACGTCCGGGAAGTAGTTATCTATCTCTGAATGGACGATTCTGAACATCCATTCAGAGATAGCAGCTGCACGCTAATCGTGCAGCTGCACAGTGGGGTACCTGCTGTCAGTGACAGCAGGGTACCCCAAAGAGAAGGCAGGGACCGTTCCCAGGGGTCCCTGTCTTCTAGATCACTGTATACACAGCGCTCAACGAGCTACTGCGCTTCCTGTTCCGGCCCGGCGGTCACGTGATCGCCGGGGCCGGGAGAGTGCAGGAGCTGCTGGGTCTCTCATAGACCCGATCAGCCCTGCACTGAGGCTGTACAGCATAGTATTATGCTGTACAGCCTCTCTGGGGATGTATTTCCCCTGTAACTGGGGCTACTATGTCAGCCCCAGTTACAGGAGAAATCAAGTGTAAAAAAATAAATAAATAAATAAGTGAAGTTAAATGTCCCCCTGAGGTCTTGTATGACCTTATGGGGGACACAAAGTGTAAAAAAAAAAATAAAAAAAAAAATAGAGTATTATAAAAAAAAAAATCACATATATATAAAAAAAATAATTTCCCCCCAAATATTTCATTAAAAAAAGTTACAAATAAAAATAAATAAATAAGATAGACATATTTGGTATCACCGCGTCCGAAACGACCGGCTCTATAAAAATATTACATGATCTACTCCATCAAGTGAACTGCGTAAAAAAAATCTAATAAAAATTATGCCAAAACAGCTTTTTTTGTCGCATCACCTACCAAAAAACATAATATCAAACAATCAAAAAGTCGTATGCATCCCAAAATGGTAGCAATAAAAACGTCACCTCATCCCGCAAAAAATGAGCCCCCACACAAGATTATAGCCCAAAAAAATGGCTCTTAAAAAATTGCAACACAAAAACATGATTTTTCTTCTAAAAATGCTCTTATTGTGTAAAACGTAAAAAAAAAAAAAATAGACATATTTGGTATCGTTGCGTCCGTAACAACTGGCTCTACAAAAATATCACATGATCTACCCCATCAAGTGAACGGTGTAAAAAAAAAATATAAAAAAATGCCACTAAACTGCTTTTGTTTTTTAGTTAACCTCCCAAAAATTAGATTAAAAAGTGATCAGAAAGCCGGATGTACCCCAAAATGGTGCCAATAAAAAGCACAGCTTGTCCCGCAAAAAATAAGACCTCACGCAGCTCAGTCCACAAAAAAATTAAAAACTTATCACTCTTACAAACCATGACAAAAAATTCCAAGTTAGAAAATGCAGATGCTGCTCCTCCCCTTCTGAGCCCTGGCGTATCCCCAAATAACAGTTTACAACCACATGTGGGGTGTTTCTGCAAACTGCAGAATCGGGGTAATAAATATTGAGTTTTGTTTTGTTGTTAACCCTTGATATGTTACAGGAAAAAAATTATTAAAATGGAAAATCTGCAAAAAAAGTGAAATTTTGAAATTTCACATCTATTTTGCTTTAATTTCTGTGGAATACTTAAAGGGTTAACAACATTTCTAAAATCAGTTTTGAATAGTTTGAGGGGTGTAGTTTCTAAAATTGGGTCATTTATGGGTGGTTTCTATTATGTAAGCCCACAAACTGACTTCAGAACTGAACTGGTCCTTAAAAAAGTTGATTTTGCAAATTTGCAAAAATTGCGTCTAAAATTCTAAACCTTCTACTGTCCTAAAAAAATAAAATGACACTACCAAAATGATGCCAACATAAAGTAGACATATGGGGAATGTAAATTAAAAAGGATTTTATGGGGCATCACTATCTGTCTTAAAAGCAGAGAGATTGAAATTTAGAAAACAGTGAATTTTTTCAAATTTTTGTTAACTTTTGGATTTTTTTTATAAATAAAATTAAAACTTATCGACTCAAATTTACCATTAACTTGAAGTACAATGTGTCACGAGAAAACAATCTCAGAATCGCTTGGATAAGTAAAAGCGTTCCAAAGTTATTACCACATAAGGTGACACATGTCAGATTTGCAAAATTAGGCCTGGTCAGGAAGGGGGGAAATGGCCCTGATCTGAAGTGGTTAATATAGAATGGGGAATTGATAGCAAATGTTCACAATGTTTGGTCTAAGAAGACCACAATAGGAGAAACTATAGAATCATTGCCAGATATGATTGGGCTGCCTACTGGTTTTTCAAGGTTCTTGTGAATCTTTAGTAGACTGTATATAGCAGGTGTCACAGGGCATTTCGTTTCCAAAAATACACATAACTCCTTGTCAATTATTTTATTCTCCAGAGCATTGGACAAAATCCCCTTGATACGGCTCATGTTTCTGAATTTGGGGTCCCCTGTAAGGGATATACCGCTGTGTCCCTAAGCTGACGGGTTATGTCCAACAGTGAACAGTATCCTGTAACCAAGGCTCCCCATTGTCTTCAGCTTTATTGTGATAGTTGTATTTGTTTGTAATGATTTTAGAGTCAGTGTTTCCCCTACAGAGATGTTGGGCCTATGATTATGCCTTGTAGATTGACCCTTTTTGAGTTCATCAATCTTTTTGATCAGTAGTTTGATGTACGCCTCAACCACCAGATGTTCATTAGGAGGTAAAAAGAGGCTTCATTTTTTTTAGGCCCAAAGCTTTTAGTTTTAAAGGCATGATGGTAGTGGCTGTAGGGACTAAAGCAGTCTCATCTAAGTTTTTAGCAAAATAAGATTTAAGTCTCAATGCCCTGAATAACCTTTTTAACTCAATGCCTAACATAAACCAATCCATTTTGGGTGAAGGACAGAAAGATAAACCTCAGTTCAATACCTGTTGTGCTGCTGTGGAAAGATGATGGGAGGAAATATTTACTACTACATCCTCATCTGTTGTTTTCTGAATGATGGGTACCTCTTGTGCAGTGGTTTCTTAGATATGTTCATTTTGCCTTGAATTCCTCCTGTGTTTCCGGCCTCCTCTTGTCCTTGGGCATCTTCTGCCAACTGAGATGAAGAATTCTGTGTTTCTAAAAAAGTGGTGTTGTCTGAGGAGTCTGAGTCTCCAGTCTCAGTTTGGCATCGTTGTGCGCTTCCTTTTCTTCTTATAGTGGATTGTTATTTCCATTGCCAACAGGATACCTTTCAGTTTTGGTATTCCACCGCATCCCGGTGCCATTTCTGTCTCTTTGTTGTTTCAATATCTGTTCGTAACTATGGAAAAATGGTAGCAGCTTTTTCCTCAATTGAACAGTTGAGGTCACTGCTTTCAATTGTGAGTCAAGATCACTAATCTTGGTTTTGCTTTTCATTATTTGTTCCTGGAGATATTCAATATTGAGTAAGATTAGATCTAATGAATGCGGGTCAATATTTTTAATAAAGACCAATTGAAAAAATGATTTGTAGGCCAAAATGAGTAAAATCAATCATAAAAAATTGCCCCCAAAGGTGTATATGGCTTTTAAAGAGGTTGAGTAGAACAAAACTCTCCCAATGCCACAATAATTGCCACTTAATTCCCTGCCCTTTACAAACACTTTGGTCTGTATGCCTGATCTGTGTTTACAGACTGCAGTGGAAATGTAGCTGTCTGAGGCTATATAGTACTGAGGTCAGTGATTGGCTGCACATGCTACATGCTAAATATGTCTGTGTCAATTTTGTAGCTTGTAAACTGAAACTGGAGGTGAGGAATGTAAACAGAGAGGGATAGTAAGGCCTCTTTCACACTAGCGGCTGTCCGGATCCGGCAGGTGAAGGGTGCTGCCGGATCCGGACTGCCGCAGGGACATGTGTGGAGCCGGAACCGCGCTCCGGCCCCACACATGTCACACAGTACATACAGTCATGGCCAAAAGTTTTGAGAATGACACAAATATTATATTTTCACATGATCTGCTGCCCTCTGGTTTTTATGTGTTTGTCAGATGTTTTTATCACATACAGAAATATAATTGCAATCATATTATGAGTAACAAAAGCTTATATTGACAGTTAGAATGAATTAATGCAGCAAGTCAATATTTGCAGTGTTGACCCTTCTTCTTCAGGACCTCTGCAATTCTCCCTGGCATGCTCTCAATCAACTTCTGGACCAAATCCTGACTGATAGCAGTCCATTCTTGCACAATCAATGCTTGCATTTTGTCAGAATTTGTAGGTTTTTGTTTGTCCATCCGTCTCTTGATGATTGACCACAAGTTCTCAATGGGATTAAGATCTGGGGAGTTTCCAGGCCATGGACCCAAAATCTCTATGTTTTGTTCCCTGAGCCATTTAGTTATCACCTTTGCTTTATGGCAAGGTGCTCCATCATGCTGGAAAAGGCATTGTTGATCGCCAAACTGCTCTTGGATGGTTGGGAGAAGTTGCTCTCGGAGGGCATTCTGGTACCATTCTTTATTCATGGCTGTGTTTTTAGGCAAGACTGTGAGAGAGCCGATTCCCTTGGCTGAGAAGCAACCCCAGACATGAATGGTTTCAAGATTCTTTACAGTTGGCATGAGACAAGACTGGTGGTAGCGCTCACCTCGTCTTCTCCAAATAAGCTGCTTTCCAGATGTCCCAAACAATCGAAAAGGGGATTCATCAGAGAAAATGACTTTACCCCAGTCCTCAGCAGTCCACTCACTGTACCTTTTGCAGAATATCAGTCTGTCCCTGATGTTTTTTTCTGGAGAGAAGTGGCTTCTTTGCTGCCCTCCTTGAGACCAGGCCTTGCTCCAAGAGTCTCCGCCTCACAGTGCATGCAGATGCACTCACACCTGCCTGCTGCCATTCCTGAGCAAGCTCTGCACTGCTGGTAGCCCGATCCACAGCTGAAACACTTTTAAGAGACGGTCCTGGCGCTTGCTGGTCTTTCTTGGGCGCCGTGGAATCTTTTTGGCAACAATGGAACCTCTCTCCTTGAAGTTCTTGATGATGCGATAGATTGTTGACTGAGGTGCAATCTTTCTAGCTGCGATACTCTTCCCTGTTAGGCCATTTTGTGGAGTGCAATGATGACTGCACGTGTTTCTTTAGAGATAACCATGGTTAACAGAAGAGAAACAATGATGCCAAGCACCAGCCTCCTTTTAAAGTGTCCAGTGGTGTCATTCTTACTTAATCATGACAGAATGATCTCCAGCCCTGCCCTCATCAACACCCACACCTGTGTTAATGGAGCAATCACTGAAACGATGTTAGCTGGTCCTTTTAAGGCAGGGCTGCAATGATGTTGAAATGTGTTTTGGGGGATAAAGTTCATTTTCTAGGCAAATATTGACTTTGCAAGTAATTGCTGTTAAGCTGATCACTCTTTATAACATTCTGGAGTATATGCAAATTGCCATTATAAAAACTGAAGCAGTAGACTTTGTAAAAATTAATATTTGTATCATTCTTCAAAACTTTTGGCCATGACTGTACATACACACAGACACACATATACAGAGACAAATACACATAGATACTTACATGCTCCCGGCAGGTCTCCAGAGCGTCGGAGGAGCAGGACGGCTCGCAGAGGTGACGATTCCCCACAGCGCCCTCTGCTGGGCGCCTGGTGGAATTGGCATCTGTGCGCGCCGTCCTGTTCCTCCTGCGCTTTGGACACCTGCCGGGGAGCATGTAAGTATGTATGTGTATTTGTATGTGTATATGTCTGTGTATGTTTATGTTTATGTGTATGTCTATGTCTGTATGTGTGTATTGTGTGTATGTGTGCAGGTGACGGATCCGTCATGAACTCCATTGAAAGTCAATGGAGGACGGATCCGTTCACCATTGTGTCACACCAAACGGATCCGTCCCCATTGACTTTTATTGGGGGTCATGACGGATCCGTCTTGGTGTGGATGCCTGGACCGGAGAGCAAACCGCAGCATGCTGCGGTTTGTTCTCCGGTCTGAAGACGGAACGGAATGCTTTCAGGAGCATTCCGTTGTCTTCAGTTCAGTTTTGTCCCCATTGACAATGAATGGGGACAAAACTGAAGCGTTTTATTCCGGTATTGAGCCCCTATGACGGAACTCAATACCGGAATTTTAAAACACTAGTGTCAAAGTAGCCTAAGTATGTTCTTTTATAATTTTATTACATTTGGGGGCACTGTTGTTATAACCTCTTTAAATGACTAGACAATGCACTATTATTACATAAATTATGTAACATTCTTTTGGCTATCATGTACCATTAATTGCTTGTACAACAATGGACTCTATATAGGTCAAAGACAAAGTCCTAATATATTTTGTGCAGCTGTGAGCATTGTAGAACCAGTGGTTCTTGAGTTGTCCTCTGCTGCAGATTTGATAAACATTGTATTCAGGTATTTTTTTGTTATTTCTGAGTGACAAACAATATGGTCACCATCACTACTCTCACAGGAGCTGTCACCCATCTTTCCAATTGTTCAGAAAGGAAAACCTGTTAAATTGCATAATGTAAGGAGAAAGAAGCTAACAATTTCTGTTATAAAGTCCATATTGTTGTCCTGTAGCTTAAAAGATAACAAACATATAAGTACTACTATAATAATTATATAGTCTTGAGGCTAAGTTCAGCCATAAAGGAACGCTAAAAAGATTGATAAAACCATTGTAACTATAATCTGTATATACTGAAGTATATTTATAACTAGTGCAAAGGTAAAGTTTTACACCTTAGCAACTAATCATATTCTATATGACACTTTTCTAGGGTACAATAGAAAATTAAATGGGTTGTATGTGATTAGAAATATATGACTTCAGAGCACATGCGAGTGGCTCAAGATGGCGGACGCGTGTCTGCTGAGCTCTGCAATGCTTGCTCTCCTCAACGTAGCTATCTATAGCTAATGACAGCAGCTCTCACTCTGTTTCGCAGCATTCCTCTTCCTGCACGTCAGGGCACCCGCTTGATGGTTCGTTCTAGTCTCAGGCAGCTGTGAAAGGAGAAAGAAGATCCATGCTGCGGTTACTCAAGATGGTGCAGGCTGACTTGCACACTCCAGCCTCACAGCAGGCCTCATGTACACCAAATCTGCTTTCATCCAGTGCGAAAGAGGGTCCTTATTCTCTCTAACTACCCTCATTATTCCACCCTCAGTCTTCTAGTTCAGACCCTGATCAGCATAGCTCATGGGACTCTATTCTTTCTGAAGGCATGGATGATTTATCGGCAGCAGAGCCCAGTCCCAGAGAAGCATCCCCATTACCTAAATACTCTCCTCATGCTATTCTCCTGACATGCAAGCATCTGAGCTGTCTAAGACTTCAGTTGCTATAACTAAGTCCCTGTGGGACAATCCTTTGGACACTGGTAGGCACCTTGATGTCGTAGATCAGAAGGTGGAGGCCACTATACAGAAAGACAACCAAAACTCTACAATGGCGATTGACCTTGAAGAGCAACTTGAAGCTGCAGTTATGAAAATAGAGAACCTGGAAAACTGGTGTAGGAAGGAGAACTTTAGAATTTGGGTGCTCCCTGAACATGTAACCGGTATCCCAGAGGTGGTGCAGGCTCTACTCAAAATGTTGATCTCAGATCTCCCATCTGCAACGACCCCCCCCCCCCCCACACACACACACACACACACACTTTTTTTCCTCTTTCTTTTTCCTTTCCCCATAACCCTATTGGCGTCTCATTCATTCTTCCCTGTTATATGTTCTTTGTTGTTGGGGTGGGCAAATTGGAGTTCCAGCTCCCCCGGCTGATAGATTGGTTAGTGGCATTTTTTCTGCTTGCCACTCTATTTGTGTTAACCCTGGTAACAGTCAATAGTAAACTAGGTTTACATATTACGTGTTTTCCCAGGTTTCTGTGTATTTATGCTCCTTTTGTATCTTTGTAAGTTGTTTCCCTAGGAGGAGGGAATCCTTGTCTTCACCTCTTATATTTTGTGGGTTTTAGTCTTTGTATTTCTGATTTCAATGTTGCATAATGTCCAGTGAAACGGAGGAAGGCCTTCAACTTGTATTCTATGTGCTGATTTGGTGTTCCTCCTGGAGACATTTTTTTCTTACAGCTGTACTTTCCTAGCCTCTTCTAGGGAAAAGAGAAGTGATGTAGGTATTTGGATTTCAAGGCATGTCTTCTTTTCTCCCTCAGAGATTTGATGCGACTCAGAGGGCAAGTAAATTCTGGTTTCTGGTATTCTGGATGATACTCCCATGACATTCCTCAATTATTATGCTCCAAATAGCAATCAAGTCCTATTTTTCACTCTTTATTGTCTAAGGTAGTATCCCAGGTTGCGGGGCCTTTGATTATGGGGGGTGACTCTAATTTACCATTAGATACCCCCAGTTATGCCCAGTTATCATTTCCAAAGTTACTATTTGATAATGGCTTGGTTGACATATGGTGTACTCTATACCCCACTACAAGGAATTATACATTTTTCTCCACATACGTATTCCTGGATAGACAATGTTACCTAAACTCTTGAAAGCTTAAATTGCTTTGGCTCCTTTTTTGGATCATTCTCCCTACCCTATGTATGTGTAATGGCTGTATGAGTCCCTCCTTTCTAACAAAAATGGTTTGCGAGGAGGTTCTCTGTTTTTTGGAGGACTTCTATCCTCTTAACCGTTCTAAACATACCTCTCATATGAACAATTGGGAGGTCCATAAAGCAGGTGTGAAGGTTAGGCCCCATTCAATATCCAATATTGCGGAATAGATGCGCCCCCATTCATCTCTATGGCGCGCGGGGAGCAGCTGCACGGAGCTAGCTCCGTGCCGCGGCTCCATATGATGCATGTCCTATACGTGTCCGTGCGTGCGGACAAGTATAGGCATTTTGAATGGGGCTGCCCGGCGTGTGTTCCAAGCGTGCTGAACACACGCCGGGCGGCCCCCGTATTATTGCGGAATAATGCGGACCTGCAATAATACGGCCGTCTGAATGGGGCCTTAGACTCATTCAGTTGGCTTCTGAACTTGAGGCATCATATAGAGCAGACCTTGATTAAAAAATCACAACTACCTTTCCCTCCTACAGTGTCATAAGGTGAACCTGATCTTAGACCTTCTGAAGGAAATTACTGCAGCCTGTAATGAATTAAAACTTTGTCAAATTATGCAAGCTAAGACACAGCTTCGGTGGTCTAGATTCCATTTTTTTGCTTTTAGCTCAGCATTTGACCCGTGGATTTGCCCTTACTGCGATCCTTAAGCTGTTTAGTCAATGGTGGGTTGAGTCTGAACCCCAACCACTATTGCTCAGGCTTTTGGACAGTTCTATTCTGACATCAGGGGCGGACTGGGAACTTAAAGTGGAGCTGGCTCCATTTTGTAGTTAGCTCCAAATCAACAGAAGTCAGGACCAACATAAGTAGACAGGGCCAGCAATACCATGTTGTGGCACATTATACCACCCCAGCAGAGCCAAACACCACAGTGCATCACAAAATGCTGGCCAGCGCCAGCTGCCATGTTATGTCCTACTATCCAGTTGCCTCAGGATGGCAATACAGCTGAATTCAGAAGTCAGGAGGGGAGCATCAGATCATTACCTACCTGGCTGCTGGCCATGAAAAGGGCTCAGGCGGCCCCCTGGGCATCAGCCCACCAGGAAGTTTCCCCCTGGGGTCTATGGCCCGCCCGCCCCTGGACATATTCCAACACGATTGTTTTTTTCAAGAATATGGCAAGCTTCCTCATGGGTGGCTCAGCCATTCCACCACAATGTCAGTAGCACGCAGGCATTCTGGACAGGGAGTTCATCTCAGTCTGTGTTGACTGAACCCTTGGTTTGGTTTTTTAATTCTTTCCTGGGGGGGGGGGTTCTGTCCTACCTCATTGAGCCAACGTGGATTTCATACATGTGATCCCTAAAGATTTTTTAAGGCTGAACTTAAGGAAAACTTTTGATTTCTCTAGGAATTCTCTTGGGACTACTTTTTATATGTTATTGAGGGTATAGGATTTGGTACCCCTTTCCTTTCTATTCTTTGATCCCTTAATGCTTTGCTGAAAGCTTGTGTCCATGTCATAAAATAGAATTAGATTCTTGGCACAATAAAACTATTTAACAATGCAGTTACTAGCAGTAAGTAGTTATAGATGCTAGTAGCCATCATATTATTGAGATGCTTGCTCTATCTTGTTCTATTCTTTGTTCTCACAATTATTTACAAACATTATAGTTACAAAAGAACACTAATTAATACCGTATCATTTGCTTTTTATGTGTTGCCTAGCAACTAGCACACTGTATCATTGACATTTTGCAAAAGGCCCAAATTCAAATGGTGTATTTCCAGGGAGAGAAATCAGGTTTATCCTCTGGTAATTGGCTCAGGACTCAATGTCAAGAGTACCATCTGATGCATATACCATACAACATGCACTTAATCTGCACTTTGACCTACTTAATAATGCAGTACAATAGTAAGTATTTTAAATGATTGTTTTTATATTTGAGATCTTCTTACGAATTGTTCATGCTGATAAACAAATTCATGTTCGTGCTGTTCCTACTGGCAGGGAAGCGTGCACATTTGTTTTCCAGTGCTCCATAAGGGTCTGAAGACTGCAGAACAATGTGTAATCAGCATGAACCAAGCATTTTCAGATACATTTTGGCAAAAACTCAGTGGGTGCTTTTTTATTCCAATTGATACTGGAAGTACCGTAATAAAGATTTAAAGAGAACCTGTCACATTGAACATGGTGTCTGATCTGCCAGCAGCAGGTTATAGAGCAGGAGGAGCTGAGCAGATTGATGTATAGTTTTAGTTATTTTTTAAGATTCAGTCAAAAGTGCATTTTATTCATTTACAACTGTACTAATTCTGGCCTTAGGACTCCAGTGGGCAGCTCCAGTGAGTGATTGACATTAATTTCTGCATATATGCTCGTACAAGGAAGGTTGTCAATCATTGAGCTAAATCATCCAGAAAGAGCAGAGATTTAAATGAATACATTATAATCCTTACGATACATTGATCTGCTGAGACTGCTGTACACATGCCGCCTGCAGATCAGACTGAAATGTCGCCTGTTCCATTTATGAATCTTGTTGCTGCAGCAGTCACATGTCCGTGTCCAGATGAAGCAAGAAAACATTTTATATGGGTGGACTACCCCGTTAACAGCAGGGAAAGGATATAGAAGGATACAGTCCAGTCTATGGAAGATGTTAATAAGTTACAAGCTGGACTTGGACAAATTTACTGTTTGGGCCTCCACTTGGCAAATGAGGTTCAATATAGATAAATGTAAAGTTATGCACTTGGGGGCGAATAATCTGCATGTAGCATATGTCCTAGGGAGAGTAAAACTGGGAGAGTCACTTGTTGAGAAGGATCTGGGTGTAGATCATAGACAGCATGCAATGCTAGTCAGCTGCCTCTAAGGCCAACAGAATATTGTCTTGTATTAAAAGTGGTATGGACAGAGATGTAATATTACCACTATACAAATCATTGGCACGGCCTACCCTGGAATACACAGTTCAGTTCTGGGCACCAGTCCATAAAAAGGATGCCCTGGAGTTAGAAAGGAGACAGTACAAAGGAGAGCAAAGATTAAACAAACTGAATTTGTTTAGGGGGAAGACGTCTAAGGGGGAACATGATTAACCTGTACAAATATATATATCTACAAACCATACAAAAAATATCAAGGGAAGCTATTCTGTGTTAAACCCCCTCAAAAAACAAGAGGCCACTCCCTACGACTGGAGAAAAAAGAATAAAAATAGAAAAAAGACTGTGAATCTCTGGAATAGCCTGCCGCAGGAGCTGGTCACAGCGAATACAGTAGATGGCTTCAAAAAGGGTTTAGATGACTTTTTAATTCAAAATAACATTGAGGCCTATGACAATGTATAGAAATATTGTTCTACACAACCTTTCCCTTTGGCCCAACCCCTTTTTAAAAGGAAGATGGACATTGATCCAGGGATTTGTTCTGTGGGTCCATATAGCAGGATTATAGGATGAACTTTTGTCTTTTTCCAACCTTAAAAACTATGTAAGGAGGCTGAGAATCCAACAATCCAGAAAATAAATGGCCATTTTCTAAGAACATCCCTTTAACCCCTTCCTGACATGGCGATTATCCATTTTTTACTCCCTGCCTTCCCAGAGCCATAGCTTTTTTATTTTTCTGTTCACCTAGCCATATGAGGGTTTGTTTTTTCAGGATGTTGTACTTTCTAATGCCACCATTTAATATTGCATAGGCTGGGAAAAAAAATTCCATACAGGGTGGAATTGGAAATAAAAATACAATTCCACCACAGTTTTATAGGTTTTGTTTTTATGGCATTCATGACACAGTAAAACTGACCTGTTCCCTTCATTCTCTGGGTAAGTATGATTACAACAATACCACATTTATATAGTTCTTTTTATGTTTTAATACTGAAAAAAATAAAAAGTTGCAAAAAAAATGAATTTTTTTATCACCATATTTTTACCCCTATAACTTTTTTATAGTTACATCTACAGAGCTGTGTGAGGGCTCATTTTTTGTGTTACAGTCTTTCATTTTAATTGATACCATTGTGAAGTGTGTATGACTTTTTTCCATTCTGGAGTGGGTGCCATCTTTAACCCCTTAGTGGCCAGCCTGTTTTGGGGTTATCGGAGTTATAAAGGGGTTATCGGAGTTATATGTATCCTCAGGATAGGTCATCAATATCAGATCGGCGGGGGTCCGACACCCGGCACCCCCGCCGATCAGCTGTTTGAAGAGGAGGCGCGCGCCGTATCAGCGCTGCCTCCTCTTCATTGTTTACCTGCTCGCTGTAACATCCGCAGCGTTGAGCAGGAGTAATTACACTTGTGTAGGAACGAGCTCTCCAATTGAAAAGAATGGGGTGGTTACGTGTAATTACACCTGCTCAACGCTACTGATGTTACGGCGAGCAGGTAAACAATGAAGAGGAGGCAGCACTGGCACGCTTCAAACAGTTGATCGCCGATCTGATATTGATGACCTATCCTGAGGATAGGTCATCAACTTCCCAGAACTGTAACTATTTTCAGCCATATGAGGACTTGTTTTTTTGCAGTACAATTTGTAGTTTTCATTGGTATAATTTTGGGGTACATAGCACGTTTTGATTGCTTTTTATTCCATTTTTGGTAGCTAATAAGCGAAAAGCATATATTATGGCATTTTTTTTTTTTTTTTTTTTTTTTTACGGCATTCACCATTCTGGATAAATGACATGATAATTGCGCAATACTACGGACATGGCAATACCAAATATGTGGAGATTTTTTTTCTTGCAATTTTTTAACTTTGAATTTTTTTATTTTATAATTTTTTCTAACTTTATTTAAGGAGACTATACTAGGTGTTCTTTTGATTGCTTCTAAAATATTTTGCACTATTCCTGTTCTAATGTATTTTATTGTCAGTGCTATAATGACATTCACCAGTAGGCTGAGCCAGAGAGGCACAGCCACTGGGAGGTACTGGGGGCAGGCCTTCACTAGGCCCTAGCCTGCGGTCACTGACTGCCCGCAGCATGTAAGGCACTAAACATCTCGGACAGGCACTCCTGCCAGTCCAGGCTGTAAGTGCAGGAGTGAGCACTGTAAAAAGAAGTATTGGTGGTCACAAAGAGGTTAAAGACTCCACATCGACCATTCCGTACAGCGGAAGAGGTTAAAGAGCATTTGCATTCAAATGAATACCACTATAAGCCACTTAGGGCTCATGCACACGACCATATATATTTTGCGGTCCCCAAAAAACGATATGGATGACATCCATGCGCATTCTGTATTTTGCGGAATGGAACAGCTGGCCCCTAATAGAACAGAAATCACAGAATAAGCCTCTAAAACTTAACTTTTAATATTTAAAAAATAAAAAGGTATATTATGTCACAAAACATCTCTGTCTAAGTCACCTTAATGAGTTCATCATCTAATCAGTGTACCCATCACCTCCGTTTTATGAAAAAAGTACTGAGCAATCATAGAATATGAACTAAATGATAGGTGGCCGTCTTAAACGGGTATTCTCATGTTAGACAATGGGGGCATATCGCTAGGATATGCCCCCATTGTCTTATAGGTGCGGGTCCCACCGCTGGGACCCGCACCTATATCCAGAACGTAGCGGGGAGCGTTGCGCCTGGAGGACCCCAGGTTTCCGGGGGTCCGGCCACCACCAGGCGCAGCTCCCCGCGCCGCTCATAGAAATGAATGGGAGCCGGGCCGTGCATGCACGGTGCGCTCCCATTCATTTCTATGGAGCCGACGGAAGTAGCCGAGCCAGCGCTCGGCTATTTTCGGCGGCCCCATAGAAATGAATGGAGGGCGGCTGCGCATGCGCAGTGCGCCCTCATTCACTTCGGGGGCTCCGTTCTGGAAATAGGTGCGGGTCCCAGCGGTGGGACCCGCACCTATAAGACAATGGGGGCATATCCTAGCGATATGCCCCCATTGTCTAAAATGAGAATAACCCTTTAAAGGAGACCAGACTGAGAGTAAAGGGATGCTTCGTCTCTCTATCAGAGAAAGGAAAAGATCTAGCCCTAATAACTCCCTGACCGCTATTTAAAGCCCTGCCTACAAAAACGGAACTGCCGCCCCGATAGGGGCGATCCCGTGTCAGGAACCTCCTGATATCCCTGAGTTTCCCCTGACACAGGAAAGATATCCGCCACCAATAATGTCCGTAGGTAAAGCTTATTTGTCTTAGGTCAGTCCAATCACCAAAAACAATAAATATCAATACAGAAATTATTGTAGATAAAATGTTTTTTTATATAATCAACCATAGATCATGCCACCTAAGTTCTTAGTAACAACACATAAAAGCCATCAATCCAGTAC
The DNA here is from genome assembly GCA_900303285.1 of Rhinella marina. Lineage (NCBI taxonomy): Eukaryota > Metazoa > Chordata > Amphibia > Anura > Bufonidae > Rhinella > Rhinella marina. The sequence continues at coordinate 97,472 of ONZH01025807.1, forward strand.
ACCACAAAACGGTGTTAAACTTTATAATCTAAGATAGAGCCTCCATGATTTTGGAGGTATATATGGTCCCTTTAATCCCTACGCGTTTCGCCATCATCTAATGTATGGCTCTTCAGGGGACTGTGAACTTAAATCGGGAAATATATCCCAGACATATATATAAAAATGTGTAACTGGAAAAAGTATATATTGGATGCACAGATAGTCCAACAAAATCTTAGTGCCTCCAATGTAAATTCCTAGGTATCAACATGTGTCAGAGAATAGCATAAAAGGCAGCAGCATTGAAGATGAATTATGCAAACATAAATGAAAACATCACCTATGACAAAGTCCACTAGATATGTGCATAAATTCCACAGACAGATAGATCTGAACATGTGGATATTCAATAGATGTCATATGATATAATCAAAGTATGAAACCCCTGAATGGGGGGTAACCCAAGGATCCAAAATATGTGGCTTGATATATATAGGACCTAAAAAAATGGGGCCTCTTATATTTATGTCCCCTTAGTATGGGGTACTTGCGGTAAGAAGTATCTTTCCCCCATATTTGGCCCGCCTCCGTGATCCAGGCCTAAGGTGTGCTGTCATCTGCCTCTGGATTCACTACATGCGGACGCACGCGGGAGTTGGCTAAACGGCAGCAATCTTCATTGACAGCACACCTTAGCCCTGGGTCACGGAGGCGGACCAAACTCAGGGATATCAGGAGGTTCCTGACACGGGATCGCCCCTATCGGGGCGGCAGTTCCATTTTTGTAGGCAGGGCTTTAAATAGCGGTCAGGGAGTTATTAGGGCTAGATCTTTTCCTTTCTCTGATAGAGAGACGAAGCATCCCTTTACTCTCAGTCTGGTCTCCTTTAAGACGGCCACCTATCATTTAGTTCATATTTAGAGATGAGCGAGTACTAAAATGCTCGGGTGCTCGTTATTCGAGTCGAACTTTTCCAGATGCTCGGGTGCTCGTTTCGAATAACGAACCCCATTGAAGTCAATGGGAGACTCGAGCATTTTTGCGGGGGACCAAAGCTCTGCACAGGGAAGTTTGCCTGAAAACCTGGAAACCTCAGAAAATGATGGAAACACCACGGAAATGGACAGGAAACAGCAGGGGCAGCATGCATGGATGCCTCTGAGGCTGCTTAATCCCACCATTACCCCAAATCCTCAGGCAACAGCCTGGTGGTTACCCTCATGGCAATTGTGCTCACCCAGACCAAGAAAGGCGAGGCAAATACCCATCACATGTTAGGGAAGCACCCAACTAGGTGCAACGAAGGTCCATCACCGCCTGCAGGTGACACCACTGCTCATGCTGGCACTGCAGCTGAAATCAAGTTTAGTATCTGTTCTTATCAGTTGCTGTGCCTGCTGGTGGTATAGTGGTGAGCATAGCTACTTCCCAAGCAGTTGATCTGGGTTCAATTCCCGTCTATCGCAGGAGGCAATTCAGAATCAGTACAATATCTAATACGTTCCCCTACCTGGGTAAATTGTTTGGAGAGAGGGCCTGTAGGTGGGGGGGGAAGGAGGTTTCGCTGGAAGAGCCAGAGGAGTGCCCCCTGGGCTAGCGTGTGTGGTGGTGACAACAGCCGGATGTAACATAGTAACATAGTAACATAGTTTACAAGGCCGAAAAAAGACATCTGTCCATCCAGTTCGGCCTGTTTTCCTATAAGTTGATCCAGAGGAAAGCAAAAAAACCCTGTGAGGTAGAAGCCAGTTTTCCCCACTTTAGGGAAAAAAATTCCTTCCCGACTCCAATCAGGCAATCAGAATTACTCCCTGGATCAACGACCCCTCTCTAGTAACTATAACCTGTAATATTATTACCCTCCAAAAATACATCCAGACCTCTCTTGAACTCTTTTAGTGAACTTACCATCACCACCTCCTCAGGCAGAGAGTTCCATAGTCTCACTGCTCTTACAGTAAAGAATCCTCTTCTATGTTTGTGTACAAACCTTCTTTCCTCCAGACGCAGAGGATTTCCCCTCGTCACAGTCACAGTCCTGGGGATAAATAGATCGTGGGAGAGATCTCTGTACTGACCTCTGATATATTTATACATAGTTATTAGATCTCCCCTCAGTCGTCTTTTTTCTAAAGTGAATAAGCCTAATTTTGATAATCTTTCTGGGTACTGTAGTCCACCCATTCCAGTTATTACTTTAGTTGCCCTCCTCTGAACCCTCTCCAGCTCTGCTATGTCTGCCTTGTTCACAGGAGCCCAGAACTGTACACAGTACTCCATGTGTGGTCTGACTAGTGATTTGTAAAGTGGCAGGACTATGTTCTCATCACGGGCATCTATGCCTCTTTTGATGCAACCCATTATCTTATTGGCCTTGGCAGCAGCTGTCTGACACTGGTTTCTGCAGCTTAGATTTCTGTTCACTAAAATTCCTAGGTCCTTTTCTATGTCAGAGTTACCCAATATTTTACCATTCAGTATGTACTGGTGACTTGCATTATTCCTTCCCATATGCATAACTTTACATTTGTCAGTGTTAAACCTCATCTGCCACTTCTCTGCCCAAGCCTCCAGTCTATCCAGATCCGTCTGTAGCAGTGTACTGTCCTCTTCTGTGTTAATTACTTTACACAGTTTAGTGTCATCTGCAAAAATTGATATTTTACTGTGCAAGCCTTCTACAAGATCATTAATAAATATATTGAATAGGGCCCAATACTGACCCCTGTGGTACCCCAATACTGACCCCTGTGGTACCTGTGGATGTATTTAGAATGACGACGCAGGACCCCAACCTAAAAATTTAGCATCAACCGGTACAGTCGTAAATTATGAGATTGATCAACTGTGGTATGTATGCTACTCAGTTTAAAACCGTATATGGCAGCTATCCGGAAAAATGGTTTGGAGAGAGAGAAAGATAGGACAAAGACGTAAATTGTTTGGAGAGAGGGCCTGTAGGTGGGGGGGGGCAGGCTGGGAGGAAGGAGGTTTCGCTGGAAGAGCCAGAGGAGTGCCCCCTGGGCTAGCGTGTGTGGTGGTGACAACAGCCGGATGTATTTAGAATGATGACGCAGGACCCCAACTTAAAAATTTAGCATCAATCGGTACAGTAGTAAATTATGAGATTGATCAAGTGTGGCATGACTTTTTAGATGGAGATTGCATGTGGTCACGTACTCCCTGGAACCCCATAGTCACCCCTTCTCTGATGTGCTAGCCCACAACATTCTCTGCCCCAATTCGCAAGACCTTTTGCTGTTTCCGTGTGCTGACAGTGGTGATTTACCAGTGTTGTCTGAGGAGGTGGTGGACAATGGCGAGACACAGGTGTCGGGGGGTGAGGTAGTTGTATGGGAAGCAAGTTACAGTGGGGACTCCTTGGGGGGACTTTCTCATGATGGGACAGATTCAACTTGGGTGGATCAGGCACAGGAACAGATGAATTTTTGGGGGGTTTATTTAACTTTTATTTAGCAAAAATAACCACAGAGATATTTATTCGTTATCTTCTCAGCGCAGTCTGGCGTTGGGGTTCGTCACTTTGATGGCGAGCTGTGCCACTCTCTCCACAACGATCTGTAGGTTCTTAGATGGAGACTTTGTCGGCGATTTCAGTACAGAAGGACTTGTTGCTCATCCACAGAACCTCGACCTCCTTGACATTGTGGACAAGGAATTTGCGGGTGGACCAGGAATTTGCTGAACCCTGTGGGCAGCATGTTTTTGGTCTTCTACTTGCTACCGTATCCAATGTTGGGCAATATAGATTCGCAAGTAATATTATTTTTCACACCTATCCCCAAAAATAAAAATGTATGCAGTTTGCACAAATAAAACTGGAAACAGGAACTGGAGAGAGGGCCTGTAGGTGGGGGGGCAGGCTGGGGGGAAGGAGGTTGAGCTGGAAGAGCCAGGGGAGTGCCCCCTGGGGCTAGCGTGTGTGGTGGTGACAACAGCCGGATGTAGTTAGAATGACGACGCAGGACCCCAACTTAAAAATTTAGCATCAACCGGTACAATTGTCAATTATGAGCTTGATCAAGTGTGGTATGTGTTCTATGTATACTACTCAGTTTAATACCGTATATGGCAGCTATCCGGAAAAATAGTTTTGAGAGAGAGAAAGATAGGAAAAAGACGTAAATTGTTTGGAGAGAGGGCCTGTAGGTGGAACTCCGGAAAAATTGTTTGGAGAGAGGGCCTGTAGGTGGACCTCCGTTAAAATTGTTTGGACAGAGGGCCTATAGGTGGACCTCCGGAAAAATTGTTTTGAGAGAGGGCCTGTAGGTGGAACTCCGGAAAAATTTTTTGGACAGAGGGCCTGTAGGTGGACCTCTGGAAAAATTGTTTGAATAGAGGGCCTGTAGGGGGCCCTCCTGAAAAATTGTGCTAAAAGAGTGCCAGTTGGACCTCTAAAAAATGGCGTTTTTTGGGTCAGCGTTAGGCAAAGACGATATGGAGGAGGAGGAGGAGTAGAGAAGAGGAGTAGAGAAGAGGAATCGGATACATAAGTTATTTAAATCTTTAACTGCTTTCCCCCGGAGGAGATTTGAATTCCGGTGAAATCCAGGCTTTGTTCATTTTAATAAGCGTCAGCCTGTCAGCGCTGTCAGTTGACAGGCGTGTACGCTTATCGGTGATGACGCCACCAGCTGCACTGAATACCCGCTCTGACAGCACGCTAGTGGCAGGGCAGGCCAGCACCTCCAAGGCGTACAGCGCCAGTTCAGGCCACGTGTCCAGCTTTGAAACCCAGTAGTTGTATGGAGCAGAGTGATCGCTACGGACGTTGGTATGGTCAGCTAGGTACTCCCTCACCATCTTTCTGTACAGCTCCCCCCTACTCTGCCTAGACTGGGGACAGGTGACAGTGTCTTGCTGGGGTGACATAAAACTGGTAAAGGCCTTGGAGAGCGTTCCCCTGCCAGTGCTGGACAAGCTGCCTGCTCGCCTCCTCTCCCCCGCTACTTGGCCCACAGAACCATGCCCTCTGCCGCTAGCGGCGTCAGATGGGAAGAATTGCTTCAGCTTGTGCATCAGGGCCTGTTGATATCTATTCACTCTCATACTCCTTTCCTCTGCAGGGATGAGAGTGGAAAGGTTCTGCTTGTACCGTGGGGTCCAGGAGAGTGAACACCCAGTAATCGGTGTTGGAAAAAATTCTTCTAACGCGAGGGTCACGGATAGGCAGCCTAACATGAAGTCTGCCATGTGCGCCAGAGTCCCAACACGCAAGAATTCCCTCTCCTCACTGGCCTGACTCTCCATTTCCTCCTCCTCCTCCTCCTCCTCCAAGTCCTCCTCTTCAGCCCATACACGCTCAAGAGTTAAGGACTGAGCACTGGTACCCTCTACTGTCTCGCCGACATTCTCCTCCTCTTCCTCCTCATCCCCCTCCTCCGATACGCGCTGAGAAACAGACCGGAGGGTGCTCTGGCTATCAAGCGACGTATCTTCCTTCACCGTCTCTTGTGACAAGCGCAAAGCATCCGACTTGATGCTGAGCAGTGAGTTTTTCAACAGGCAAAGCAGCGGGATGGTGAGGCTGATAATGGCGCATCGCCTCTGACCATCTGTGTTGACTCCTCAAAGTTGCTCAACACCTGGCAGATATCAGACATCCACGTCCACTCCTCATTGTAGACTTGAGGAATCTGAGAGACCTGACTACCAGTCCTGGTAGAAGATGACATCTGGCAGTCTACAATCGCTCTGCGCTGCTGGTAAACTCTGGATAACATGTTTAATGTGGAATTCCATCTCGTGGGCACATCGCACAACAGTCGGTGAGCGGGCAGTTGTAGGCGGCGCTGCGCTGCCCTGAGAGTGGCAGCATCTGTGCTCGACTTGCGGAAATGCGCACAGATGCGGCGCACCTTGGTGAGCAATCAGACAGATTGGGGTATGTCTTGAGGAATCGCTGAACAATTAGGTTGAACACGTGGGCCAGGCATGGCACATGTGTCAGTCTGCCGAGTTGCAGAGCCGCCACCAGGTTACGCCCGTTGTCACACACAACCATGCCTGGCTTGAGGTTCAGCGGTGCCAGCCACACATCGGTCTGTGCCGTGATGCCCTGTAACAGCTCTTGGGCGGTGTGCCTTTTGTCACCTAAGCTCAGCAGTTTGAGCACCGCCTGCTGGCGCTTACCCACGGCACTGCTGCTGCGTCCAGAGCTACCGACTGAAGGCGCCGTGCCCACGGATGGTAATTCGGTGGAGGAGGAGGAGGGGTCGGAGGAGGAGGAGGCGTAGTACGTCTGAGAGACCGTGACCGAGGTAGGCCCCGCAATCCTCGGTGTGGGCAGTACATGAGCGGCCCCAGGGTCAGTCTCGGTCCCAGCCTCCACCAAGTTAACATAATGTGCCGTCAGTGAAATATAGTGTCCCTGCCCGGCAGCACTTGTCCACGTGTCCGTGGTTAGGTGGACCTTCTCAGAAACAGCGTTGGTCAGGGCACGGATGATGTTCTGTGACACGTGCTGGTGTAGGGCTGGGACGGCACATCGGGAAAAATAGTGGCGACTGGGGACGGAATACCGAGGGGCAGCCACCGCCATTAGATTTCGAAAGGCCTCGGTCTCTACCAGCCTATAGGGCAGCATCTCCAGGCTAAGCAATTTGGAGATGTGGACGTTGAGGGCTTTGGCATGTGGGTGGGTGGAACTGTATTTCCTCTTGCGCTCCAGCGTCTGCTGTAAAGACAGCTAAACGCTGCGCTGGGACACGTTGGTGGACACTGTGGAGGATCGTGGAGGCGAAGGTGTGGTTTTCCGGCGGGAGGCGCTCGTGCCGGGGTCCTGGGAAGGGGGTTGACTAGCAGAGGCAGTGAGTGACGCAGGGGGTTGACTAGCAGAGGCAGCGAGTGACACAGGGGAAGGAGCAGTGGTGTGACCCGCAGGAGGTGGTGAACCGGCCTTGGTTCCATTGAGTGGGGGTGTTTAGCACTCATATGCCTGCGCATGCTGGTGGTGGTTAGGCTAGTAGTGGTGGCACCCCTGCTGATCCTGGTGTGGCACAGGTTGCACACCACAGTCCGTCGGTCATCCTCACTTTCTTTAAAGAACCTCCAGACTTGCGAACATCTAGGCCTCGCCACGGGAGCTTCACACTACGTGAAACAGTTGCTGCTGATGCACCAGCTCTGGCCCTGCTTCTCCCTCTGGCCACACCCACTGCCTCTTCCAACCTGTTCTGGTGCAGCACTCGCCTCCGCCTCAGAAGCACTGTCTTCACTCGGCATATCAACCAACCCAGCTTGGGTCAGTCACCTCGTCATCCTCCGATTCCTCAGTCTGCTCCCCCCCTCGGACTTCCTGCCCTGACAACAACTTCACCACTGTCTGACAACCGTGTCTCCTCATCGTCCGACACCTCTTTACAAACTTCTTCCACTAAGTCAACATTGTCATCATCATCACCCACAGACTGCGACAGTTGGAAAACTTGGGCATCGGGAAAGAGGTCAGCAGCAACCTGAGAAGTGGTTTGTGACTCTGGGAAGGGTCCTGAAAACAGTTCCTGAGATATGCCGGATTCCAAATTTTCCTGGGAGGGGGCAGACTGGGGGGAAGGAGGTTGAGGTGGAGGAGCCAGAGGAGTGCTCCCTTGGGTAACGTGGGTGGACTGCGTGGAAGACTGACTGGTGGACAAATTACTTGAAGCATTGTCCGCAATCCACGTCATCAGCTGTTCGCACTGTTGTGGTTTCAACAGTCCTCTACCACGTGTCCCTGTAAGTTGAGACATGAAGCTAGGGAGTGTAGCTCTGCGGCGTTCCACTGCTCCCTCATCAGCAGGTACTGTCTCACCCTGCCCAGGACCACGGCCTCTGCCCCTGCAGTAATTGAATGCCCACGCCCACGCCCTCGTCCTCGACCCTTAGCCCTGGGGTTCAACATTTTTGTATATAAGTGTATGATATAAAAAAAAATTAAACGGGCCTGTGTACTGAAACCCACAAACTTGTTCAGTCTGGTTAATTAGTGTACAGAAAGTGTCACCTGGACAGAAAACGATTGGAGTAGTGTGCTGAACTGTGACACACAGAAACAAGCTGAAAAATGGATTTGTATTGGAGCTTTTATTTTTTATTTTTTTTTGGAACGTGAGTGCAGAAATAGGTAGACCTGACACCGTTACGGTGGCTATTTAGACTGCGACCCAGACAAATGTCGCACAGAGATTTTCTGGATCAAGCTATATATGAAGGCAGCAAATGACTTGGTTGTATTCTGTGACGTAAGAAGTGTCACCTGGACAGATATACGGATTGGAGCGAGTTGTGCTGAACTGTGACACACAGAAAGGTTCACAAGCTAGTAAAATGATTTGTATCATGAGATAAAACAACTGAAAAACTAATTTTTTTTT
>ONZH01025808.1:0-10997 GCA_900303285.1 Rhinella marina
GTCACTCTCACCTGTCTCATGAGAATGATGATATTACACGTGTCACTCTCACCTGTCTCATGAGAATGATGATATTACACATGTCACTCTCACCTGTCTCATGAGAATGATGAAATTACACGTGTCACTCTCACCTGTCTCATGAGAATGATGATATTACACGTGTCACTCTCACCTGTCTCATGAGAATGATGATATTACACGCGTCACTCTCACCTGTCTCATGAAAATTATAATAGTACACGTGTCACTCTCACTGTCTCATAAGAAGAATATTACACGTGTCACTCTCACCTGTCTCATGAGAATGATGATAACTTCACACATCACCTGTCTCATGAGAATGATGATATTACACGTGTCACTCTCACCTGTCTCATGAGAATGATGATATTACACGTGTCACTCTCACCTGTCTCATGAGAATGATGATATTACACGCGTCACTCTCACCTGTCTCATGAAAATTATAATAGTACACGTGTCACTCTCACCTGTCTCATAAGAAATGATGATATTACACGTGTCACTCTCACCTGTCTCATGATGAATGAGATTTACACGTTCACTCTCACTTCTCATGAGAATATGATATTACACGCGTCACTCTCACCTGTCTCATGAGATTGATGATATTACATGTCACTCTCACCTGTCTCATGAGAATGATGATATTACACGTGTCACTCTCACCAGTCTCATGAGATTGATGATATTACATGTCACTCTCACCTGTCTCATGAGAATGATGATATTACACGCGTCACTCTCACCTGTCTCATGAGAATGATGATATTACATGTGTCACTCTCACCTGTCTCATGAGAATGATGATATTACACGTGTCACTCTCACCTGTCTCATGAATTGAACACGTGTCACTCTTCCTGTCTCAAATTATACACATGTGTCACTCTCACCTGTCTCATGAGAATGATGATATTACATGTGTCACTCTCACCTATCTGACTGTCACTCTCACCTGTCTCATAAGAATGATGAAATTACACGTGTCACTCTCACCTGTCTCATGAGAATGATGATATTACACGCGTCATTCTCACCTGTCTCATAAGAATGATGATATTACACGTGTCACTCTCACCTGTCTCATGAGATGATGATATTACACGTGTCACTCTCACCTGTCTCATAAGAATGATGATATTACACGTGTCACTCTCACCTGTCTCATAAGAATGATGATATTACACGTGTCACTCTCACCTGTCTCATGAAATGAATGTCACTGTCTCACACGTGTCACTCTCACGTCTCATGAGAATGATGATATTACACCGCACACTCTCACCTGTCTCATGAAGAATGATAATAACACACGTGTCACTCTCACCTGTCTCATAAGAATGATGATATTACACGTGTCACTCTCACCTGTCTCATGAGAATGATGATATTACACGTGTCACTCTCACCTGTCTCATGAGAATGATGATATTACACGTGTCACTCTCACCTGTCTCATGAGAATGATGAAATTACACGTGTGTCACTTGTCTCATGAGAATGATGATATTACACGTGTCACTCTCACCTGTCTCATGAGAATGATGATATTACACGCGTCACTCTCACCTGTCTCATGAAAATTATAATAGTACACGTGTCACTCTCACCTGTCTCATAAGAATGATGATATTACACGTGTCACTCTCACCTGTCTCATGAGAATGATGATATTACACGTCACTCTCACCTGTCTCATGAGATGATGATATTACACGTGTCACTCTGTTGTCATGAGAATGATGATATTACACGTGTCACTCTCACCTGTCTCATGAAATGATGATATTACACGTGTCACTCTCACCTGTCTCATGAAAATTATAATTACACGTGTCACTCTCACCTGTCTCATGAATGATATATTACACGTGTCTCTCACCTGTCTCATGAGAATGATGATATTACACGTGTCACTCTCACCTGTCTCATGAGAATGATGATATTACACATGTCACTCTCACCTGTCTCATGAGAATGATGAAATTACACGTGTCACTCTCACCTGTCTGATGAGAATGATGATATTACACGTGTCACTCTCACCTGTCTCATGAGAATGATGATATTACACGCGTCACTCTCACCTGTCTCATGAAAATTATAATAGTACACGTGTCACTCTCACCTGTCTCATGAGAATGATGATATTACACGTGTCACTCTCACCTGTCTCATAAGAATGATGATATTACACGCGTGTCACTCTCACCTGTCTCATGAAAATGATGATATTACACTCGTCACTCAGTGTTAGAAAACAGAGGGTGGTTATTAACAGTACATACTCAGATTGGGTCACTGTAACTAGTGGGGTACCACAGGGGTCAGTATTGGGCCCTATTCTCTTCAATATATTTATTAATGATCTTGTAGAAGGCTTGCACAGTAAAATATCAATTTTTGCAGATGACACTAAACTGTGTAAAGTAATTAACACAGAAGAGGACAGTATACTGTATATATACTACAGAGGACAGTATACTGTATATACACTACAGAGGACAGTATACTGTATATACTACAGAGGACAGTATACTGTATATATACTACAGATAGTATTATGTAGATTTATACATATACTGAGGACAGTACACTGCTACAGCATGGATCTGGATAGACTGGAGGCTTGGGCAGAGAAGTGGCAGATGAGGTTTAACACTGACAAATGTAAAGTTATGCATATGGGAAGGAATAATGCAAGTCACCAGTACATACTGAATGGTAAAATATTGGGTAACTCTGACATAGAAAAGGACCTAGGAATTTTAGTGAACAGAAATCTAAGCTGCAGAAACCAGTGTCAGACAGCTGCTGCCAAGGCCAATAAGATAATGGGTTGCATCAAAAGAGGCATAGATGGCGGTGATGAGAACATAGTCCTGCCACTTTACAAATCACTAGTCAGACCACACATGGAGGACTGTGTACAGTTCTGGGCTCCTGTGAACAAGGCAGACATAGCAGAGCTGGAGAGGGTTCAGAGGAGGGCAACTAAAGTAATAACTGGAAAGGGTGGACTACAGTACCCAGAAAGATTATCAAAATTAGGCTTATTCACTTTAGAAAAAAGACGACTGAGGGGAGATGTAATAACTATGTATAAATATATCAGGGGTCAGTACAGAGATCTCTCCCATCATCTATTTATCCCCAGGACTGTGACTGTGACGAAACATAGAAGAGGATTCTTTACGGTAAGAGCAGTGAGAATATGGACTCTTTACTGTAAGAGCAGTGAGACTATGGACTCTTTACTGTAAGAGCAGTGGGAATATGGACTCTTTACTGTAAGAGCAGTGAGACTATGGACTCTTTACTGTAAGAGCAGTGAGACTATGGACTCTTTACTGTAAGAGCAGTGAGAATATGGACTCTTTACTGTAAGAGCTAGTGAGACTATGGACTCTTTACTGTAAGAGCAGTGAGAATATGGACTCTTTACTGTAAGAGCAGTGAGACTATGGACTCTTTACGGTAAGAGCAGTGAGACTATAGAACTCTCTCCCTGAGGAGGTGGTGATGGTAAGTTCACTAAAAGAGTTCAAGAGAGGCCTGGATGTATTTTTGGAGGGTAATAATATTACAGGTTATAGTTACTAGAGAGGGGTCGTTGATCCAGGGAGTAATTCTGATTGCCTGATTGGAGTCGGGAAGGAATTTTTTTCCCTAAAGTGAGGAAAATTGACTTCTACCTCACAGGGTTTTTTTGCCTTCCTCTGGATCAACTTGTAGGAAAACAGGCCGAACTGGATGGACAGATGTCTTTTTTCGGCCTTGTAAACTATGTTACTATGTTACTATGTCACTCTCACCTATCTCTTGAGAATGATGATATTACACGTGTCACTCTCTCCTGTCTCATGACAATGATGATATTACACTCGTCACTCTCACCTGTTTCTTGAGATTGATGATATTACACGTGTCACTCTCACCTATCTCTTGAGAATGATGATATTACACGCGTCACTCTCACCTGTCTCATGAGAATGATGATATTACATGTGTCACTCTCTCCTATTTCTTGAGATTGATGATATTACACACGTCACTCTCACCAGTCTCATGAGAATGATGATATTACATGTGTCACTCTCTCCTATTTCTTGAGATTGATGATATTACATGTGTCACTCTCACCTGTCTCATGAGAATGATGATATTACATGTCACTCTCTCCTATTTCATGAGATTGATGATATTACACACGTCACTCTCACCAGTCTCATGAGAATGATGATATTACACATGTCACTCTCACCTGTCTCATGTCAATGATGATATTACGCTCGTCACTCTCACCTGTCTCATGAGATTGATGATATTACATGTCACTCTCACCTGTCTCATGAGATTGATGATATTACACGTGTCACTCTCACCTGTCTCATGAGAATGATGATATTACACGTGTCACTCTCTCCTGTCTCATGACAATGATGATATTACACTCGTCACTCTCACCTATCTCTTGAGAATGATGATATTACACTCGTCACTCTCACCTGTCTCATGAGATTGATGATATTACATGCGTCACTCTCACCTGTCTCATGAGAATGATGATATTACACTCGTCACTCTCACCTGTTTCTTGAGATTGATGATATTACACGTGTCACTCTCACCTATCTCTTGAGAATGATGATATTACACGCGTCACTCTCACCTGTCTTGACTGAGATGATACACGTGTCACTCTCACCTATCTCTCATGAGATATGATGATATTACACGCGTCACTCTCACCTGTCTCTTGAGATGATGATATTACACGTGTCACTCTCACCTGTCTCATGAGAATGATGATATTACACGCGTCACTCTCACCTGTCTCATGAGAATGATGATATTACACGTGTCACTCTCACCTGTCTCATGACAATGATGATATTACACGTCACTCTCACCTGTCTCATGACAATGATGATATTACACGCGTCACTCTCACCTGTCTCTGAGAATGATGATATTACATGCCGTCACTCTCTCTCACCTGTCTCATGAGATTGATGATATTACACGTGTCATCACTCTCACCTGTCTCATGAGATTGATGATATTACACGTATCCTCACCTGTCTCATGGATTTACATGTCACTCTCACCTGTCTCATGAGAATGATGATATTACACGTGTCACTCTCACCTGTCTCATGAGAATGATGATATTACACGTGTCACTCTCACCTGTTTCTTGAGATTGATGATATTACACGTGTCACTCTCACCTGTCTCATGAGATTGATGATATTACACTCTTCACTCTCACCTGTCTCATGAGATTGATGATATTACAAGCTTCACTCTCACCTGTCTTGCCTTACCATATACTCTTACTGATACCCAAAGCAGTGATGTGATATGAGTTTTCGCTTTGCATTTTTATAGTCAAACTGTCAGCACAAGTGCCCCACTGCTCGCCCACTTACCTGCCAGGTTGGGGTAGGATTCCGAGTAGGTGGTTTGGTCAGAACTTTTCTCCTCTGTCTTGTGAGATTCTTGCTGTCTGTTTCCGTCGGCAGAGTTTGGGGATCCACTTTGAGATTCCTGAGCATAAAATCCATCAGGCAAGTCTCTGAAGCTGGGAAGAGCTGTTGTGAGAGCTACCATGGAGGGAAGTCCTTGCCCAAGGCTGGCACAAAAAGTGTTATTCAAGCGCTCGGTGTATGAGGACATCGGACCCATAGGAGGCAATGGAGATGGAGGTAAATTCTGAGGAATCACCAGAGGTCTGTAGGGCATGAACATGGGGTACCCGGTGTAGAGAACTTGTCCTGGTCTAACTGCTGGGGTCCCAATCAAAGAGTCTATGGAGAAGGTGCTGCCCACCCCACTAGGTCGATGCATTGTACTTATTGCCCTCCAGTGGGCAGTAAAGGGGGCAGACATACAAAAGGTCTCTGTCTGTGAAAGTAACTGTCAGCATGTGAGCAGCTTGGTGTCACATCAGGGGAGGGTGATGCTGTGGGAGGCTCCTCTCATCTATCTTCACTCCTTCCGCATCACTTCTTTATTCACCCTCCTGCAATGTCTTTGGCCAAGGAGGGGCATTCTGCACAGGGGGCAAAGGAGAGGGTAAAAAATCCAAATAGGATGGGAGAAAATTATCAAACACATCTGTCTTCTCAAGGAAAGGAATAAATATCACAGAGACACTGGTTCCCTGCCGAAATACCCCCTGCTTGGCGGAAATATACCTCCTGGTTGGCAAAGAGAACAGATATCCCCTGGTCAGTGGAGATATAGTCCCTGAGCTGGTCTTCAGAAAGATACCCCCTGCTCTGCACATAGATACCCCAGATATCCCATTGTCGGTAAAGATATACTTGCAGAGAGGAACCCCAGATATTCCCTGGTTAATGGAGATGTAACCTCCTGGTCTACAGAGAAGTACACCAGATATCCTCTGATTAGAGGAGATATAACGCCTGGTCTGCAGAAAGATGCCCCAGATATCCCCTGGTTATTGGAGATATAACCCCTGGTCTGCAGAGAGTACCCCAGATATCCTCTGGTTAATGGAGATATAACCTCCTGGTCTGCAGAGAGATACCCAGATATCCTCTGGTTAGTGGAGATATAACCTCCTGGTCTGCAGAGAATACCCAGATATCCTCTGGTTAGTGGAGATATAACCTCCTGGTCTGTAGAGAGATACCCCAGATATCCTCTGGTTATGGAGATATAACCTGGTCCTGGTCCTGCAGAGAGATATCCCTGGTTACAGATATCCTCTGGTTAGTGGAGAGATATAACTCCTGGTACCCCAGAATATCCTCTGGTTAGTGGAGATATAACAGAGAGATATCCAGAGATATCCTGGTCTGCAGAGAGATTTAGTGGAGATATAACCCCTGGTCTGCAGAGAAGTACACCAGATATCCTCCTCCCAGTCCTGTAGAGATACCCCAGATATCCTCTGGTTAGTGGAGATATAACCCCAGATCCTGGTCTGCAGAGAGATACCCAGATATCCTCTGATTAGCAGATATAACCTCCAGCTGTAGAGAGATACCAGATTCCTGGTTAGTGGGATATAACCTCAGAGAGATACCCCAGATATCCTCTGGTTAGTGGAGATATAACCTCCTGGTCTGCAGAGAGATACCCAGATATCCTGGTTAGTGGAGAATATAACCTCCTGGTCCTTGGTCTGCAGAGAGATACCCCAGAGATATATCCCTCCTGGTTAGTGGAGATATATACCTCTGGTCTGCAGAGAGATACCCCAGATATCCTCTGGTTAGTGGAGATATAACCTCCTGGTCTGCAGAGATACCCAGATATCCTCTGGTTAGTGGAGATATAACCCCTGGTCTGCAGAGAGATATCCCAGATATCCTCTGGTTAGTGGAGATATAACCTCTGCTGGTCTGCAGAGAGATACCCAGATATCCTCTGGTTAGAAGGAGAGATATATCCTCCTGGTCTGCAGAGAAGATACCCTGATATCCTCTGGTTAGTGGAGAGATATAACCTCCTGGTCTGCAGAGAGATACCCCAGATATCCTCTGTTAGTGGAGAGATATAACCTCTGGTCTGCAGAGAGATACCCCAGATACAGATCCTGGTTAGTGGAGATATAACCTCCTGGTCTGCAGAGAGATACCCAGATATCCTCTGGTTAGTGGAGATATAACCCTGGTCTGCAGAGAATAACCAGATATCCTCTGGTTATGGAGATATAACTCCTGGTCTGCAGAGAATACCCAGATATCCTCTGGTTAGTGAGATATAACCTGGTCTGCAGAGAATACCCAGATATCCTCTGGTTAGTGGAGATATAAACCTCCTGGTCTGCAGAGAAGTACTCCAGATATCCCTGGTTAGTGAGATATAACCCCTGGTCTGCAGAGAAGTACACCAGATATCCTCCTGGTTAGTGGAGTATATATACCTCCTGGTCTGTAGAGAGATACCCAGATATCCTCTGGTTAGTGGAGATATAACCGTGGTCTGCAGAGAGATACCCAGATATCTCTGGTTAGTGGAGATATAACCTGGTCTGCAGAGAGAGTACCCAGATATCCTCTGATTAGTGGAGATATAACCGCTGTCTGCAGAGAGATACCCAGATATCCTCTGGTTAGTGGAGATATAACCTGGTTGCAGAGAGATACCCAGATATCCTCTGGTTAGTGGAGATATAACCTCCTGGTCTGCAGAGAGATACCCAGTCCTCTGTTAGAGTAGATATAACCTCCTGGTAGATAGATATCTCCTGCTCTGGTCTAGAGAGTATCCAGATATCCTCTGGTTAGTGGAGATATAACTCCTGGTCTGCAGAGAGATACCCCAGATATCCCTGGTTAGTGGAGATATAACCTGGTCTGTAGAGAGATACCCAGATATCCTCTGGTTAGTGGAGATATAACCTCTGGTCTGTAGAGAGATACCCCAGATATCCTGGTTAGTGGAGATATAACCTCCTGGTCTGTAGAGAAGATATAACCCCTGGTCAGAGAGATACCCGAGATATCCCCTGGTTAGTGGAGATATAACCTCCTGGTCTGGTCCCCAGATAGCAGAGAGATACCCAGATATCCTCTGGTTAGTGGAGATATAACCCCCTGGTCTGCAGAGAAGTACACCAGATATCCTCTGGTTAGTGGAGATATAACCCCCTGGTCTGCAGAGAGATACCCCAGATATCCTCTGGTTAGTGGAGATATAACCCCCTGGTCTGTAGAGAGATACCCCAGATATCCTCTGGTTAGTGGAGATATAACCTCCTGGTCTGCAGAGAGATACCCCAGATATCCTCTGGTTATTGGAGATATAACCTCCTGGTCTGCAGAGAGATACCCCAGATATCCTCTGGTTAGTGGAGATATAACCTCCTGGTCTGTAGAGAGATACCCCAGATATCCTCTGGTTAGTGGAGATATAACCTCCTGGTCTGCAGAGAGATACCCCAGATATCCTCTGGTTAGTGGAGATATAACCTCCTGGTCTGCAGAGAGATACCCCAGATATCCTCTGGTTAGTGGAGATATAACCTCCTGGTCTGTAGAGAGATACCCAGATATCCCTGGAGAGATAGATGAGATATAACCTCCTGGTCTGCAGAGAAGATACCCCAGATATCCTCTGGTTAGTGGAGATATAACCTCCTGGTCTGCAGAGAGATACCCCAGATATCCTCTGGTTAGTGGAGATATAACCCCTGGTCTGCAGAGAGATACCCCAGATATCCTCTGGTTAGTGGAGATATAACCTCCTGGTCTGCAGAGAGATACCCAGATATCCTTGGTTAGTGGAGATATATCCTCGTCTCCTGGTTAGTGATATAACCTCCTGGTCTGTAGAGAGATACCAGATATCCTCTGGTTAGTGGAGATATAACCTCCTGGTCTGCAGAGAGATACCCAGATATCTCTGGTTATGGAGATATAACCCCTGTCTGCAGAGAGATACCCAGATACCCCTGATATCCTCTGGTTAGTGAGATATATAACCTCCTGTCTGTAGAGATACCCCAGTATTCCTCTGGTTAGTGGAGATATAACCTCCTGGTCTGCAGAGAGATACCCCAGATATCCCCTGGTTAGTGGAGATATAACCCCTGGTCTGCAGAGAAGTACCCCAGATATCCTCTGGTTAGTGGAGATATAACCTCCTGGTCTGCAGAGAGTACTCCAGATATCCTCTGGTTAGTGGAGATATAACCCCTGGTCTGCAGAGAAGTACACCAGATATCCTCTGGTTAGTGGAGATATAACCTCCTGGTCTGCAGAGAGATACCCAGATATCCCCTGGTTAGTGGAGATATAACCTCCTGGTCTGCAGAGAGATACCCCAGATATCCTCTGGTTAGTGGAGATATAACTCCTGCTCAGAGAAGTACCCAGATATCCTCTGGTTAGTGGAGATATAACCTCCTGTCTGCAGAGAGATACCCAGTATCCTGGTTAGTGGAGATATAACCTCCTGGTCTGCAGAGAATACAGAGATATCCTCTGGTTAGTATACTCTGGTTGTAGAGAGATACCCAGATATCCTCTGGTTAATGGAGATATAACCTCCTGGTCTGCAGAGAATACCCAGATATCCTCTGGTTAGTGGAGATATAACCCCCTGGTCTGCAGAGAGATACCCCAGATATCCTCTGGTTAGTGGAGATATAACCTCCTGGTCTGCAGAGAGATACCCCAGATATCCCCTGGTTAGTGGAGATATAACCTCCTGGTCTGTAGAGAGATACCCCAGATATCCTCTGGTTAGTGGAGATATAACCTCCTGGTCTGCAGAGATACCCCAGATATCCCTGGTTAGTGGAGATATAACCTCCCTGGTCTGTAGAGAAGATACCCCAGATATCCTCTGGTTTAGTGGGAGATATAACCTCCTGGTCTGCAGGAGATACCCCAGATATCCCCTGGTTAGTGGAGATATAACCTCCTGGTCTGCAGAGAGATACCCCAGATATCTCTGGTTAGTGGAGATATAACCCTGGTCTGCAGAGAAGTACACCAGATATCCTCTGGTTAGTGGAGATATAACCTCCTGGTCTGTAGAGAGATACCCCAGATATCCTCTGGTTAGTGGAGATATAACCTCCTGGTCTGCAGAGAGATACCCCAGATATCCCCTGGTTAGTGGAGATATAACCTCCTGGTCTGTATAAGAGATACCTCCTGGTCTGCAGAGAATACCCCAGATTCCTCTGGTTAGTGGAGATATAACCCCTGGTCTCAGAGAGATACCCCAGATATCCCTGGTTAGTGGAGATATACCCCCTGGTCTGCAGAGAGAACCCCAGATTCCTCTGGTTAGTGAGATATAACCCCTGGTCTGCAGAGAGATATACCCTGTTAGAATATCCCTGGTTAGTGGAGATATACCTCCTGGTCTGAGAGAGATACCCAGATATCCTCTGCTTTGGAGAGATATAAACTCCTGGTCTGCAGAGAGATACCAATATCCCTGTTAGTGGAGATATAACTCCTGGTCTGCAGAGAGAT
>ONZH01025809.1:0-17659 GCA_900303285.1 Rhinella marina
GACTGAGAGAAAACTTATATTTTCTAGACTCCAGCTAGTGTAACGCACACCACACAATTTTTAACTGGACTGTAGTATATATAAGTAATAGAAAAAACATTTTTTCTAGACTGCGGCTACTGTACCGCACACCACAGAATTGTTCACTGAACTGTAGTCACCGCCATGCTGTGTCAGGCTAAATTTTTGGGTGGTTCAGCTGCTATGTTAGTCTAACCAAGCCACTCTGGGGTTCACTGCCAAGCTGTAAACTGCAATTTCAGTCTTAACAAGTCATCCTGGGGTTCAATCTCAGTCAAACTTTGTAATTTAGGGGTTCACCACCAAGGTGTGCTAGACTACAATTTTAGCGGGTTCACCTGCAATCTCAGTCACAGACTGTCATTCAGGGGTGCACCACCATACTTTTTTAAACCATTTGTTTTTGAGCGTCACCTCCAGGCTCTCACCCACGATTTTTTGGAGGCTTGCCACTGCCCTGTCAGCCAAAATTGTCTTGAGGGTCACTGGCGGCCTCTCCAACAACAACTTCAAGGACGGTTACTACCAGGCCCTGGCACACAAACATTGTCTTGAGGGGCACTAAAAGGCTCTGCACCCACCCACGTGTGGAGACTAATAGGTGGGTGCAGTGTGCGTCTTAGCCCATCTGGAATTAGGAAAGCTGGGCACTGTGCTTGGAGGTCTACCGTGGACAGGGTGGGTGGGTGGTGGGTGCATGTTTGCCCGTCTGGGATGGGGAGAGCTGGGCACTGTGCTGGGAGAATTTTGTGTACGCTGTGGACTACTGGGTGGGTGCGGAGAGGGAGACTCTTATGCCTGCGTCGTGGGGCGGGGGATAGGACAGCAGTGCCAGCATGAGCAGTGGTGTCACCCGCAGGCGGCGATGGACCTTCGTTGCGCCTAGTTGGGTGGTTTCCTAACATGTGCCAGTGCATGTGCCTTGCCCATCTTGGTCTGGGTCAGCACAATTGTCTTGAGGGTCACCACCAGGCTGTTGCCCAGAATTTGGCGTAATGGTACGATTAGGCAGCCTCAGAGGCATCCATGCATGCTGCCCCTGCTGTTTCCTGTCCATTTTCGTGGTGTTTCCATCATTTTCTGAGGTTTCCAGGTTTTCACGCAACCTTCCCTATGCAGAGCTTTGGTCCCCTGCAAAAAATGCTCGAGTCTCCCATAGACTTCAATGGGGTTCGTTATTCGAAATGAGCACCCGAGCATCCGGAAAAATTTGTCTCAAATAACGAGCACCCGAGCATTTTAGTGCTCGCTCATCTCTAGTAATGGTGTATTCATTCTTGTTGCCCGAATCCGAAAATTTTGTTGCTCTCACCAAATTTGGGCATGCCACACACCTACCACATGCTCGACAACTCCATTTTGGGCCCCTTGAACCAACGGCCCGTTCCGATTTTAAACCACTGTAGTGGCTCTTAGTCAACAAGTCCTTCAGGCTCTTTTCCCTTCTGAACATAATAGACGGTGAGGTAGATAAATAACATCTAAGAGAGTCATCAGAACTCCTTCCAATACTTAGTAAGGGTCCGTCTGATGTCCCCGTGTCCCTGATTATAAGTAGTAATAAATCTTACCATTTCACTGTTCGTCTGTACTCTGTCTTTCCTTGATGAATAAATCAGTTGGTTTCGATTCGACCTCTGAGCTATCCCATACCCGAGTCTTATAGATCGTTCATCATAGCCTCTATTCCGAAACCGATCTTTCAGATCATTCGCTTGTGTTTCAAAATCTGTATTCCTTGAACAGATTCTTTTTGCTTTTTGTTTGGCAGGGGACTGCAGGTGAGCTTGAGTATTTCATGGACATTTTAAACAACAACAATATGAATATTAAATTAAAGTACAGGACGGGTAGAACTAGGATGGGCTTTTTGGACCTCACATTAGAAGTTGATGAAAAGGGTCTTATACAGACGAACTTATTTAGAAAAGAAACTTCAGTCAATAGTTTATTGAATGCGACCTCTTCACATCCCCGCAAATTAATTTCAAGTATCCCGGTGGGTCAATTCCTCCGGTCTAAAAGAATCTGTTCAAGGAATACAGATTTTGAAACACAAGCGAATGATCTGAAAGATCGGTTTCGGAATAGAGGCTATGATGAACGATCTATAAGACAGGGGTATAGGAGAGCTAAGAGGTCAAATAGAAACCAACTGATTTATTAATCAAGGAAAGACAGAGTACAGACGAACAGTGAAATGGTAAGATTTATTACTACTTATAATCAGGGACACGGGGACATCAGACGGACCCTTACTAAGTATTGGAAGGAGTTCTGATGACTCTCTTAGATGTTATTTATCTACCTCACCGTCTATTACGTTCAGAAGGGAAAAGAGCCTGAAGGACTTGTTGACTAAGAGCCACTACAGTGGTTTAAAACCCGAACGGGCCTTTGGTTCAAGAGGCCCAAAATGGGGTTGTCGAGCATGTGGTAGGTGTGTGGCATGCCCAAATTTGGTGAGAGCAACAACATTTTCGGATTCGGGCAACAAGAATGAATACACCATTACACAATCAATATCATGCAACACTATTGGAGTGATTTATTTAGCAAGTTGTCCTTGTAATCTATTGTATGTAGGACTGACCACAAGAGAGTTCAAGAGGTGAATCAGAGAACATGTTCTCGGTATTTTTGCGGCAAAGGATGAAGATGATCTGAACAACTTGAAAACAATCCCACGACATTTCAAACAGTATCATGATTGCAATGGAGCCCTTTTCAAGGTAAAGGGGATTGATAAAGTTGTTCCTGGCATCAGGGGGGGCAAGTGGAAACAACTCTTGGCCCAGAAGGAAGTACGATGGATTGTGAAATTGAACATGGTCACTCTACAAGGCTTAAATGAGAGCCAAAGCTTTGTTCCGTTTTTATAGGTGAATGGGTTGAAGACTGCGTCTTGCGGGCTGCTCTTCTGCTGGGGGTCTCATTTGATACCAGATCTATGGTAATTTATCTTGGTTTTAATATTTGGTATTTTAGGTTATACCTGCCTTTTTATTTATGTTTGGTTATTTTTTATAATTTTTGTTTATTTATTTCCTAGTGGCATTAATAACAATTGCTCCGGATGTCGGGTGACTGAAGATATCCCATTTGATGAGGGAGAAGATGTGGTTCTAACATATATGTGGATTTGGCTTAAGCATTTAGAATCGGATGCCAGATGACGGATCAACAATGGTCTATTGTGTTCCTTGGCCTAACCAATTAGTTGAATAATATGCAGGTTTTTGGTGACATTAACGTGTGGACTGTGGAGGGTGGTACAGTAGACTTATTGAAAGTGAGATTAACCATAAGGCTCTATTGGATGATTGAAAGGATTTGTGTGGACATTGAAATATTGGAGATATTATTCTGCGCTGCTGCACTGATCAAAGTCTTAATTGTGTTATTATTCTATTCATGAATTTTTAATTGTGTTAGTATTTTTGATGGTGATATGTATAGCACTAATAATCATGCTAATAATTTGTGTACTTTTTTATATAATCCTTTTTTGCATTTTTTCATATATTTTTTTCTTATGTACTTTTGCTTGGGTTTTGTGTGTTTTTGTATCACGGGTGGATAATAATTTGGCACTTTCACTTTTACCGGGTACACTTGCGCACTTTTTATCTACTTAATTTTATATACAAAACATAATCACTGTTGTTTGTTTGCATATTTTGAACTGATGTAGATTATGAATTTGAATAAAATGTTTATTAACCCACGGTGGATATTATTTTACATTGTACATTTTTTCCACCACTATTTGTACTAATTTTTGTGTATTCACAGTGGATGATTGGGCACTGCCAAAATATTTCCATAGGATTTGACGATCTGTGTTCCAGTGTGAAACGCATGACCGGAAATCCGGTTGCTGTCCTATTAAGATTTTCGCTGTTTCACACATATAAGTATGATATTTACCCCTACGTATGTTTAACTCCGATGCGTTGCAATTTGAAACGCATCGATATATGTAGTGTGGTATTACGAATTGGCGCTCTGAAGTCCGTTGCGGTCCAGGGTGGAACGCATGTACTTCCGGTATGTTATTTCCGGGGCTTCATGGATCTTCCATATGGGCCATAATAATTGGTTTTATTTAGTTGATCTGGACAGTTAGTATGGTGAATCTGTAAACGGTTGTTACTATTTATATTGTGATTTGTTATTGGACATGTTTTAATTATATGTGGGTCACATGTTACTTCCGGTACATGCACTTCCGGAGCGATTGGAGTGCCGCCGATCGCCATTACGGGTTGGTTCCCAGGTGTTGTAGGTTGGACCTTTTAGGTGGGTATAAATAGTTCAATGTGTGGTTACTAACAATACCTCCTGAAGAAGCGTGAAGCGAAACACGCGTTGGGGAAGCAGTGACCACGGTCGGGTAAAATGTTTTTTTGACTTATGGTAGATGATGGTTCTTACAATGAGGGAGCTTGTTGTTTACTTTTATAGTAATATGGCACTTTAATTATGCACTAGCACTTTATTTTTTGTGACCATTTGAGTTTCCCTCTATCTTCCATTTTAGTAATTGGTTGTTATGTACCCCTCTCTGGTTTATCTGCGTAGTTAATTACGATGGATGTGGTCTGACCACTATTGGATTTATGTAATAAAAAAATTATTTGTACTTTTTAATGATATATCAATAAACATTATATATTTTTGATAACATATGTATTGGGGTTTTTCTTTTGGTGTTAATATATTTCTGGGCTGTTTGTGGTTCTGGCCCCAGACTATAATACAGTGTATCGCCCTAATTCAGGTATATGAGTTAATAATTTAATTTTTTTAGTGCCAATATGGAACTTGACTATGCTATACTGGAGATGAGTGGAAGCCCACAGTGCAGGGAGTGAGTAGACTGTCCCTGCTGGGAACAGAATAGTGTGTAGCACGGCTCTTCAAGTGAGAGTAACATTGAGCTTTGTCTCTGACTCTGAGAGGCTGCTTGACTGGTATGGTTTTTGCTGGGAAGTCTTGTCTAGTTAGAGTTGGCAGAGTGACAGTGTGATGTTAGCTGCTTGATGTACTTGAGCAACTGTTCACCAGTGTGACTTCTCTCTCCCAGGCCTATCAGCTCCAACATGGTATGGCAATGCTTGACCTGACACATGTGATGGAAAGGAGGGGTAGTGCAAATAACCTTGTGCCCAGCTGCTAATGTGGATTGGAACATGTCCATGGAGGAATGCCTTGTGTAGGAGCCAGGCTGAAACAATCATGGGGTGAATAACAGAATGTGGCCTCATTGCCAGGGTGCTGCCTCAGTGCTGCCAGAAAAAAACATTGACCCAGATGGTCATGAAAGACATGTACTGTCCCTGCCCGTAAGAGCTGCTTAGTCTGTCCATAGTGGTGTCTACCTTGCCACACAGCAATATTCTCAGGGTGCGACACACATTGTCTGCCATGTCAGAGTACAAGGCAAGGATGGCCTTTTGGGAAAAATAACGCTGGCTAGGAATCTTCCAGTGAGGCTGAGCTCAGTTATTAGCTCCCTAAAGGAAGCAGACTTGACTAAATAGTGTTGCAACAACTGCACTTCCAGCAAGTTGGCCAAATGGGAATTAAGCTTGCGCACCAGATTGCTGGGCATGTAGAGTTGTTTACTTGCCACGCATTCCATTATCAATGGCTGACAATAGAGCGGAGGAAGAGTCGAAGTGGGAGACGTGGAAAAAGATAATGACACTGTAAAAGACACCATACTGCTCATGGATGTGGCATAGCTGGTGCAAGAGGGATTGGGAGTAGGGGACTCCTGCTGCGGTGGCTGGTTGTCACCCACGTTTACCCACACGGGATGGGGTGATGCCACTTCATGTGGTTCAATAGAGCTGTGGTGCTTATGTTTGTTTTGTACTCCTCACCTGGTTGCCGAAGCACACACTTGACACCATCGGAACCAAGTAAGTTTATACTTGTCTCATACGGACCACAGAACATGGTTTCAGTAATCCATGTCCTTAATCTGCTTGTCTTCAGCAAACTGTTTGCGGGCTTTCTTGTGCATCATCCTTAGAAGAAGCTTCCTTCTGGGACAACAGCCATGCAAACTAATTTGATGCAGTTTGCGGTGTAGGGTCTAAGCACTGACAGGTTAACCCCCCACCCTTTTAACCCCCTTTACTGTTGGCAGCTCTCATATGTCTATTTTGAAAAAACCTCTGGATATGATGCTGAGCACGTGCACTCAACTTCTTTGGTCGGCCATTGCATTTTGAGTCTTTATGGTCTTGGCCACCGTGCTGCAGCTCAGTTTCAGGGTGTTGGCAAACTTCTTATAGCCTAGGCCACCTTTATGTAGAGCAACAATTTTTTTTTAGATCCTCAGAGAGTTCTTTGCCATGAGGTGCCATGTTGAACTTCCAGTGACTAGTACGAGAGAGTGTGAGAGCGATAACACCACATTTAACACACCTGCTCCCTATTCACACCTGAGACCTTGTCACATGGCACCGGGGAGGGAAAATGGCTAACTGGGCACAATTTGGTCATTTTCACTTAGGGGTGTACTCACTTTTGTTGCCAACGGTTTAGACATTAATGGCTGTGTGTTGAGTTATTTTGAGGGCACACCAATTTTACACTGTTACACAAGCTGTACATTCACTACTTTACATTGTATCAAAGTGTCATATTTTCAATGTTGTCCCATGAAAAGATATAATAAAAAATTACAAAAATGGGAGGTATGTGCACACTTTTGTAAGATACTGTATATTATACAAAGGGGAGTTCCTTTTAATTAACATATATATATATATATATATATATATATATATGTTAATTAAAAGGAACTCCCCCAAAAAATCTTTAAATTGTGACCATGTGGGAACTGAATATATACGAAATGGACGATATGCAGCTATATATGCAGCTTAATTATATTGGACCCCACAAAAAAAAGGACTTCTGTGAAACGGGGGGGGGGGGGGGTGGATGAAAGTATTTGCTTGCAGGCAGCTGTTTTTGAGGTCTGCACTGCAGCAGCTGCAGTTCTGTTAGTAGGCACAACAGCCATAACTCCTTCCTCTCTGGCTGAAAGCTCCCTTACTCCCGAAGATCATTTTATGTGCAGACATTGTAACAAACAACCACCCTCTCTCGAAGCCCAGCACAGAATGATATCCTGCTCATTCTGCTAGGGCGCCTCCCTGTCTGCTTCAGCCTTGATTGGTTCATCAAGGCACTTTGTCAGGCTTTGAACCAATCAGAGCAAGCCATACCCTCCCCCCCCCCCACTTCCTCTCAGGGTCATATGAGAACCCTTCTTCTTCCTCCCTAGTGCTTTTTTCCCGCCAACATGTGCACTAAAGTACACTGCTTTATTGGATTTGTCCGAAACAAACTTGAAAATATTCAGGTTCGTCTGCTGTCTGAAAAATAGCCTATTTCGGACAGAACTGAACTGGTTTGCTCATCCTTAATCAGCACCTCACAATCTCATTCACAGGGTGCCAATGGGAGACAGAAGAAGCTCCCTCCCTCTAAACAGCACTGATCAACGCTTCTATGAATCCAGGCCATTAGAGCAGCAGAATAGATCTCATGTGGGAGCTGAGCCCCTACTCTCTGCTGCATGGGAGACTAGTGCAGTGCTTAATCTAGGCCACCGTAAAAAGTCGGTGATTTAGCATAAGGCTCTTTTCTGACTGCAGTAAAGAGGGGCATTGACATTCACTAAGGTGTTAAGATGCACATTTCATAAACTGGGAGCAAATTATGTCAACATAAAATTCTGCAAAACCGATTTTAAATAAAATAAACAAAACTTTTTCTCCTTTGTGTAGTCCTCAAGGCCAAAAAAAATGCATTGGCTCCATAAGGAGTTGGTCTCTAAATTTTTCAAATGACTGCATATTTATGTGCATGTATTCATTTTTTTTTTACAGCTAATCTTTTTTTTTATTTAGCATTTCAATTTGGTATATTATAGTATATTTAGGTATATTATTATTACTGTTGCTTTTGAATATATGAAAACCATTGGGCATCATTACAAGCCTGAAGCGATTGATCATGGATGTTCTTTGCAAAGTACTGAATAATTATGCAAATATATGAAGCAGCAGTGAAGGACAAAACAGCCATAGATGAGCGGTAATCATCATCTTCTGTATAAACATTCATGATACATGAGTTGGCATACACAAGGGTCATGCCATGAGTTTTGAGCAATATTTAGATCATTATTTTATCTATTTAAATCCTAGAAAATTTTTGTTATTGTTGATAGAACAATGTCGTGTTTACAGATGATACAGTATACTAGTTTACAAAGCAAAGCTCAGTACAATACATGCACTTACTATAAGTGGTATTTGTATTATTTATATTATTACCTCATTGAATGATTATTTTTAAAGAAGAACGAGAAATATATTAATAAAGTTTAACACATCGCTTTACATACAGGGTAGAGAGGAGTGAACCACTCAAGATTAGTTTCATGTCTAGTTGAATGAATTTTTGTTGGATTTGGATCCGAATTGGTACAGACTGAACCAAAGTTGCTCCTATTGCCCTGAAAGTTGGTATACATCCCCCTCTAGCCTCCTAGAGTTTTGGAAAACTCAGAAATCTCCTCCCCCTCAAGCTCTGGAATGCAATGGCAGCAATATTAAATGATGTCTGAGTGACACTGGCATACATAGCTATGGGTAAACACGCATTTTGACGCAATGCACAAAGAGCATGTTTAAAAACACACCATGCCACACATGTCTTATGCTTTTTCATATTCCAGAGCTCCAAAAATGTATCCCTTATCAGCGGCAGCTGATGTTTAAACACATGTGCTATTATGAAATAAAATGTTTAAAAAAAAAGTGGCTTGTTGGGGGACCAAGTGTCCAAAAACTATGCTTTAACAGGGTCAGAATGCCTGCCCATATGACACACGCAAGTGTTCATTTGAAATAAAAGTGGCTTGTTTTGAACAAGCATAAAAAATTCTCCTTTTTAATTGGGAGCAGGAGCAGTGCAGTGTGGATTTAGAAAGGGTGCGGTATGGATATAGTGGCATGCGGCCGCAAAAATAGGTTTAGAAGAAGTAGCATAGCATGTAACATACATGTCTGTCTATGGATAGTAGTAGTAGTAGTAGTAGTAGTAGTAGTAGTAGTAGCGATTAGTGTTGAACAAATTGTTAACAAAGTGGAATTTGATCCGAATTTCAGGAAAAAATTGTATTCCCCACAAATCTGAATTCCCTTGCGCTTCGTGGTAATGAATCAGAATTTTTTGTAAAATGGCTGCTGCACATGTTACCAAGTGAAAGTAAGAAGCCTGGGAACGAGGCATCAACCATAATGCCGTGCAGCCAGCCAATTAGCAGATATCCAGCCCCTGGGATGTCACAGACCTATAAAAAGCCTCAACCTGCATGGTCTCCACAATTTTCC
Source organism: Rhinella marina (assembly GCA_900303285.1). NCBI lineage: Eukaryota > Metazoa > Chordata > Amphibia > Anura > Bufonidae > Rhinella > Rhinella marina. Next base: position 9,450 of record ONZH01025809.1, read on the forward strand.
AGTGAGCTGAACATAGGGACAGATGTAACGAGTGCTAGGGAAAGTGTTTTACAGACCTTTTAATACTGTAGTATAATCTGGGATGCAGGGACCATGTAGTTAGATCATATGGAGAGCTTTCAGACACTGTAGCGAGGGCATAGGGAGAGTATGGAGTATAGGAAGACTACAGCACAGCGCAGGCTATTTAAGCTGAAGGGATCCTTAAGAGACAGTTAGAGATGAGCGAATCAGTCAAAAAATTATTCGCCGAACATTCGCCGAACTTTTCCTAAAATTCGTATATACGACGAATAGATTCGTTGTATTTGCATACAAAATATACGCTATTATGTGCTATTAGCGAACATTCGCTCACTAATAACGAACGTTCATTTACAAAATGTACGCAACTTCTTAGAAGATGTACGCATGAGCGTACAAATATCTTACAAATCTCAGCGTACTATTGTCTAAGCGATTACGTAATACGCAGGCACGTACGAGGAGAGGCCGCGGCGTGCACTCCTCAGAGGCAGAGCGAATATTCGAGACATATATATGGTAAATAGTGCAAATACATTATTATAAGTATAATATAAACATTTTAAATATCACCTACCTAGTATACTCACGGACACGTTTAAGTCTCTTTTCTTCTGACGCTTTTCATAGAAGTGGAGCAGAGTCCCAAACTCAGTCGCAATTTGTAATCCACATAGGCAAAATTGTAATCCAAATGGGTAAAAAAATAGCAGCAAAGGTTCCCTCTTTCGAGGGGCTCCCCAAATAACCTGAAAAGGGGGAAAAAAGGGATGAGGCCCACGTTTGCGCAACTTGGATAAAAAAACTTTTTTTTGATGGGGGGAGTCCTAACAATCATTGGCTATCTGGGTGAGGACAAACGCGGGGCAACAAAACTAAAAACAAGGGCCAACTAGTGCCCACCCTTCAGGATAAGTCCATGTTGTGGCTCCCATAAAAACTGCAGGAATTACTTAAAGGCCAGCAGGTCCTCCTCACTGCTGCTGGAGCTAAAGGACATGAGAGGGCGCTCCTGCCTCATCATGAAAGCGGCCCTGGCTGCGGCAGCAGACCCCCGCCTACCTCTCAAGGATGGTCTTCTTGGTGACTGGGCTGTTACACTGGCAAAGGCAGTGGTAACTTGGGCCCTGCCCATCACTCTGTAGTGGCCAGATCCTCCTGCCGGCATACCAGGTGACAGAATCTCCGGCTGTAATGGTAATGGTAACGCTCTTCCACAAGCGGCGGACTGTGCGGCCTGCAACTGCCATGGGCATGGCAGTTGGTAGTGGTACTGTACCACAGTTGGATGGTACACGAAAGTGTTCGTGGTCATCTGTCCCACATGAAGGATCGGTGGTATCGGTGGCGGCAAATCAGGAATCAGGGGTTCCGGCTGATCCTGACCTTGGGATTTCTCTTCAGATCTCAAGGTCTCAAGGTCATAAGCCTCTTCTGCGGCCTGGGACTCCTCACTCCAGTCTTCCGGGGGTGCTGCAGGAGTAGGTGGTCACTTTAAGACTTTCAATCCAGTAGCAAAGGGGCCTTGGAGGCTCTTCATGGGGGTATACTCCACGTAATCCCCTGCATGTAGATTGTGGTGTACGGGCAGAAGATACAGCCGCTTAACCGAACGGCGGTTAACATTCAACAATTCCTCCGCCGTCTCCTCATCGCCGATGAAACCGACTCCCCGCTCCACGTTGAACCAAATAACGGTTCCACTTCGGCGCTCCAGCTTAGGGTCACCAGACCGTGGGTGCTCCAAAACTTGCACCACCCACTCCTCCACCAGCTTTTTATATTCCCCGAGGGTCTGGGCGTTCTGGGTGACAGCCTCAGGGACCATCTTATTCTGGCGTAAGGAGTAGTCCTTGCACGGCAATTCTATAACACCTTTATTTTAAATTGGGGTGAATAACTTGTGTAATATTACCGTTAGTGTGGCATCTACCTGATTGCATAGCTATGCATTTCTATTAAGCCTTGATTCTCATATTGGGGTGAATAAACAATGTAATATAACTGTTAGTGTGGTGTCCACCTGATTTCATAGATAAGGAATTCCATTAGGCCTTGATTCTTATATTGGGGTGAATAAACTGCCATGACTGCTGGAGGGGATGGATGGTAGGAGCAGCACCAGTTCCATATGCAGCAACTTAAGTTTGGAGTTTCTAAAGACCACCTTTCTTCACCAGCCTACTGAAGAAACCAGCCAGCAGCAGCAGGACATGGAGCAGAAGCTGAACCAGCAGGTGGTGGCATACTTGGACTACACCCTACCACCCAGATACCCTGGACTGCTGGGCAGCCAAACTTGGTTTGTGGCCACAACTGGCCGAGGTTGCCCCGGGCAAGCTTTTCTGGCCAGCCAGTATCAGAGCGGGTGTTTAATGTGGTAAGGGGGCATAAATTTGTCCAAAATGAACCTGAAAATATTCAGGCTTGTTGGCCGACCAAAAAATGGCAAATTTCGGACTGAACTGGTTCGCTCATCCTTAATACATGACTAGATGAAGAGCAGTGATAGATAACAAGTAGTTGGGACATCAAAATAATGATTTGCTTGGGCTCATTAGGGTAAAAATGTGGGAGACAGATCCCACATTAACACCTTAAGGACCCAGCCATTTTTCACCTTAAGGACCAGGCCATTTTTAGCAAATCTAACATGTCTCACTTTATGTGGTGATAACTTTAGAACGCTTTTACTTATCCAGGCCATTCTGAGATTGTTTTCTCGTCACATATTGTACTTCATGACAGTGGTAAATTTGAGTCAAAATATTTCATTCTCATTTATAAAAAAATACCAAATTTACCAAAAATTTAGAAAAATTAGCAAATTTCCAAATGTCAATTTCTCTACTTTTAAAATACATAGTAATGCCTCCAAAAATAGTTATGACTTTACATTCCCCATGTGTCTACTTCAGGTTTGGATCACTTTGAAAATTACATTTTATTTTTTTGGGACGTTAGAAGGCTTAGAAATTTAGAAGCAAATCTTGAAATTTTTCACAACATTTCCACAACCCAAAATGAAATATAATAGATGGTGGCTCACCTCTATTCAAACGATGGAGTCGAAGGTGCGACTATCCTGTGACTATACCCGTAGTCACTGTGTAAAGGGATATTTGGATTATAGATTTGGATGTGCACACTTCTTATCTGTTGTGCATGGATAGGGTTAAGTGGTCAGTGAATGGTGGTCGAATATAATGATTAGGTGGTGAATGTACACAACAATAAGTATATTCTTGCGTGTGTCATATACCATTGGATAAATAAAGGTCTCGATAATAAATTTACCAATATATAAAGCTATTTATTCAAAAAAATAGATAAAATGCTGTTATAGAAAGATTATACGTAAAAAGAAATATATATATGTAAAAATTATATATATATAAAAGGGAAATATAGAGGAAATATGTTAAAAATAATGATATAAAAACAAAAAACAAAAAAACAAAAAAACAACAAAACAAGATATCAAAAAATTAAAAAATTAAACATAAGAGTCAATGTCCAAAAAATTGTTGGAGCTCAGCTAGTTTTATGGTTAGAGCATGCATATATGCATATATGTAAAACGTTTTTTTGTACGTTACCAGTATGGTGTTTTCAAGCGGTAAGGTTCTCTTTACTTGCTCTAGATGGTAGGATCCTTGTTCCAGGGTCTGTTCTCCAATATTAGCAGAGTGTAGTCTAGGTAGAGATGAGCAGTGAGGTTTCCATTGCGGCCTCCGTGGCGTCCCACGTGGGCGCGAGCCTCTCGGATAGAAAAAGATGACTCAGCGTTCTCGCTGGCAGCGCTGTGAGGGTAGGAGCTGTTGCCGCTGCTCCGCTGTAGAAGGAGTGCTGTGTCAGCAACAGCTGATAATTCTCCGTCGGGTGAAGTCTTGCCGGCTCTATAGATGTGACGGAAGCGTCCGATACTCTATAGAAGATGCTTGGCGGCTTAGGCTTGATCTTGTATGTAGTACCTCAATTATAGGAGAATGTTGGCCGAGTTGTTTGATTGCTGCTTGCAAATATATTCTCTATAGGGGCGTCAGGAATTAATCTTGGTACGTGCTGTACGTCCCTCCTTTTTAGGTCCTAGTTTACCAAACGCGTTTCGGGGCTCTGATGCCCCTTCCTCAGTGGTTACTGGACCTTTGGTTGAGCTTGGCTTTTTTATGGGATTAGGTTTTTTAGGTTTTTTTTTCTTTCAGAAAATGTGAAAATGTGAAATGGATCATTGTCATTTTCTGGATTGCAGTTGCCGATAAATGTCCAAACCTAAAACATTAGAGCATTCATAACAATAATATATATGTGTGTATTGAAGGTAGTGTATAGAGAGATTCTGATTCTTGTACCCTCAGTTACTGTAATAGGTATATGACTTGTATCAAAATTATTTTATGTGATTTGTATGGTTGTTATCCATATATTTGTTTTTTTGTCTGGTAATGGTTATTTGTCTTTATATTTTGTTTGTCATTCTAGTGCTTGTCTTTGATTGGTTTTGATCTTAGGAGTGTTTATTGATGTTAATTTTCTTTCTAGTTTTTGTTATTGATTTAGTACTTTTATCTATAACCATTATTTCCTACTTTTATCCTTTTATCTTTTTTTTGTGACGCCATAGTTGTCTTTTTAGTGTCTGTCTTTTTTGGGAATATTATTGCCGTAATTGTCTTTTTAGTGTTTGTCCTTTTGGGGAGTTGTGTTGTTCATGGTTGTAGCTGTAGTGCGTGTGTTTGTGTTTATGTAATGTTAATATTTTTTTGACTCGTTTATTTTGTATATTACCGTAATTGTCTTTTTAGTAGTTGTCTTTTCAGAGGTTATCTTTCTAGTGATTATCTCTGTGGTGTGTTTTCATATTTATGTTTTTGTGTTTATATCGTAGTACTTTTGATCTTTTAGAGAAATGTTATTAGCTTGCCGTAATTGTTAGTTTAGTATTTGTCTTTTTTAGGAGTTGTCCTTCTAGTAATTGTCACTATGATGTATTTTCTAATAGTTTTTGGTAGTTTTTTAGTATGTATCTTTCTATGTAATCATCTCTATGGTTTTTATCTTTTTAAATTTTTTGTTTCACATTGTATAGTGTCGTAATTGTCTTTTTAGTGTTTGTGTATTTGCTTTGTTGTGTGTTTTGATCTCTTATTGTCTTCTTGATTTTAGCATTTGAAGTGGTTATCTCTGTGATGAGTTGCCCTAGCCTGAGAGATCAAGAAGATCTTCATGAAGTCAGGGGGTGAGGGCCCCCAGGGGAGGGGAGATCGGAGTGCTGGGTATACAGCCTGACTCCGATGTCCCGTCTCCGGAAGGCACTCACCCCAAGTTCAGCGTACATCTGCTGAGGTGAGTATGTTGTGTTTTGTCAAAATACTTTATCTTTGGTCCTATTTCTGGTGTAACAATTCTTTATATATAAAGTGTCCTTACTCTCTGTTTTTTTATGTGTGATGTCTGTGTTTTTCTTGCTGGTAAATAGTTCCTGTGATTAATTTTAATTTATGTGTTTTTCTAAAATCGGTTTTAAAGGGTCATGTTTGCAGGGGGGGTGGGGGCCCCAGGGGAGATCGGTGTGCTGGGTACACAGCCTGACTCCGATGTCCCATCTAGCAAAGGGCACCCATCCCAAATTAAAGGAATCCAAATAGTTCTAGTTCTGCATTTAGGCCTAGTGGGGTAAGCGTGTTGAATTCAAAGATCATTTTTGATTCTTTTCTGGACATGAGTTTTATGTGGTTACCCCCCCTCCATTGTCTGTAAACTTTTTCAAGTGCTGCGTAGGTGAGGCCTGTAGGATCTTGGTTATGGTGTTCTTTAAAGTGTTTGGATACTGTGTGGAGTTCATAACCTTTTTTTATATTGTTTATATGTTCTGCTATTCGTATTTTTAATGTCCTTTTTGTTCGTCCTATGTATTGTTTTTTGCAGGTGCATTGAAGTATGTATATTACATCTGATGTATTGCATGTGAGGCATTCTTTGATGGAGTGTTTGTATTTGTTTTGTGTTGAATAGACTTCTGTAGTTCTCTTTGGAAATTTTGTAAGTTTGCAATTGTTGCATATGCCACATCTAAAGAAACCAGGTGTGTCCAGCCATGTTTTTTTGGGGTTGCTCGATATGTGTCTTATTGTTGGCGCGACTTTCAGACCGATATTTTCTGCTTTTTGTGTATGTAATGGATGGTTTTCCAGGAAATTAGAGTGCCTATTGTTTTATCTTGGCTTAATATGTGCCAATGTTTGAATATGATTTTTTCTATTGTTTTGTATTGTGTGTTGAATGGTAATATGAGTCTGAAGTCATTCTCCTGTTTGTCTGGTTTTTTTATACTGTTAAAGAATGTGTTTCTATCCATTTTTTTCACTGTTTGTAGTGATTCTTCTAGTAGTTTTTCGGGGTAATTCTTTTCTATGAATTGTTTACTTAAATGGTTGGCTTCTTCTTCAAATTCTTCAAGTTGTGAGCAATTTCTTTTTAGCCTCCTGAACTGGTTGGTGGGAACATTTAGTAGCCACCTTGGTAAGTGGCAACTACTGAACAGTATATAACTGTTTTTTCATCACATCTTTTTGGAATGTGCTACATATCAGTTTGTTTTTCCTGAATTTTGACACACAGATCGAGGTATTCAATCTGCGTGTCAAATATTTTTGTGGTGAAAGTTAAGTTGTAATTATTTGTGTTTAGGTTATTGATGAATGTGTTGAGTTGTTCCCTAGAGTCTTTCCAAATAAATATGATGTCGTCGATATATCTTCGCCAGAGGACCAGACTCGTCCCGAGCTTGGGGCCTACATGTTCTTCTTCCCACTGAGCCATAAATATATTGGCATAGCTCGGGGCGAATCTGGTCCCCATGGCGGTACCCTGTAGTTGAATGTAGTATTGTGAGTTGAACCAGAAATAGTTATGAGTTAGTATGAAGTGTATACCATCAACCAAAAATTGTATTTGATTTGGATGTATAGAACTGTACTGATTTAAATGTTTAGAGATGGCTCTAATACCTGAATCGTGTTCTATTGTTGTATAAAGTGAATTGACATCTATGGTTCCAATTGTCCAATCTGATTGGTATTGTATGTTTTCTAATATGGAGATGATTTCTGTTGTGTCTTTGATGTATGATGGATTGTCTTAACTATGGGTTGAAGTATCTGGTCTATGTATTGTGAAAGATTGGATGTAATAGAGTCAATTCCTGAGATGATTGGTCTTCCTGGTGGGTGTGTTGGATTTTTGTGAACCTTGGTAAACAGTAGAATACTGGTGTGCGTTTATTCGTGGATGTTATGAATTTGAACTCTTTTTCTAATAAGATATTATTACTTAGTCCTCTGTTGGAATATTCTATAAGTTTCTTTTTGGAATTTTTCGGTTGGGTTTTCCTTCATTTTTTTGTATGTCGTGGTGTCGTTCAACTGTCTAATGCATTCTCTATTATAGTTGTCAGTATCCATTATTACAATGGCCCCCCCTTTATCTGCGGGACGTATTGTGATATGTTCATTTTTTTGTAGTTCTTTTATGGCCTTTATTTTCTTTTTTGTTTAGATTGTGGTTCTTTTGTGATTGCTTTGTTCTTCTGATTTCTAGTTCTACGTTTTTTCTTGAATGTAACTATTTCATGACTTAGTTCCTGTTTTGGATATTTTGGTGGATTTTAGTTTTAGGTCCGTATGTATGTATTCCGTCCTATTTTGTGTGGTTTGATTCCATTGGATTTTTGATAAGTGTTTTTTGAGGCATAGCATTCCTTATAAATTTTTCTATGCCTATAAAGGTATTAAATTTATCTAAGGTTTTTGGTGGGTGCAAATTTAAGTCCTTTGTTTAATAAGGTTAATTGAGCAGAAGTGAGTTGAGTGGTGCTGAGGTTGATAATTGCACTGTTGCTTAGTGTGTTCTGTGGTATGTGTTCCTGGTTGGTTTTTCGTTTTCCTCTTCGTGTCTTTTTCTTTGTTGGTATGCTCTTGTTTGTGGTCTCGTTTGGTGTGACTCTCTCTGGTGTTGTGGTTGTTGGTGATATTCCGTTCGGTGATTGTTGTGTTTTGTATCTGAGTTCCATTGGTGTTACTGGAATCTGTCTCTGTGATTCTGGTGATTCTGGTGTCTGAGATTGTAAGTGTGTCCCGGTGACTGTGATCTGTTTTGTTGTTGTGAGCGTGGTGTTTGTGATCTCC
>ONZH01025810.1:0-24204 GCA_900303285.1 Rhinella marina
GTGAAATCCAGGCTTTATTCATTTTAATAAGCGTCATCCTGTCAGCGCTGTCAGTTGACAGGCATGTACGCTTATCAGTGATGATGCCACCAGCTGCACTGAAGACCCGCTCTGACAACACTCTAGCGGCAGGGCAGGCCAGCACCTCCAAGGCGTACAGAACCAGTTCGGGCCACGTGTCCAGCTTTGCAACCCAGTAGTTGTATGGGGCAGAGTGATCACGCAGGACGTTGGTATGGTCAGCTAGGTACTCCCTCACCATCTTTCTGAACAGCTCCCCCCTACTCTGCCTAGACTGGGGACGGGTGACATAGTCTTGGTGGGGTGACATAAAACTGGCAAAGGCCTTGGAGAGTGTTCCCCTGCCAGTGCTTGAGTAGCTGCCTGCTCCCCTCCTCTCCCCCGCTAGTTGGCCCACAGAACTACGTCCTCTGCCACTAGCGGTGTCAGATGGGAAGGATAGTTTCAGCTTGTGCACCAGGGTCTGTTGATATTGATTCACTCTCGTACTCCTTTCCTCTACAGGAATGAGAGTGGAAAAGTTCTGCTTGTACCGGGGGTCCAGGAAGTGAACACCCAGTAATCGGTGTTGGCAAAAATGTTTTTAACGTGAGCGTCACGGGAAAGGCAGCCTAACATGAAGTCAGCCATGAGCGCCAGAGTCCCAACACGCAAGAATTCCCTCTCCTCAATAGGCTGACTCTCCATTTCCTCCTCCTCCAACTCCTCCTCTTCAGCCCATACGCGCTCAACAGATATAAAGGAATGAGCATTGGTACCCTCTTCAGTCTCACAAACAGTCTCCTCCTCTTCCTCCTCTTCCTGCTCATCCTCCTCCTCCTCCCCCTCCTCCTATATGCGCTGAGAAACAGACCTGAGGGTGCCCTGGCTATCAAGCAACTTATCTTCTTCCCCCATCTCATATGACAAGCCAAAGCCTCTGACTTCATGCTGAGCAGTGACTTTTTCAGCAGACAAAGCAGCGGGATGGTGACGCTGATAATGGCGGCATCGCCGCTGACCATCTGTGTTGACTCCTCAAAGTGGCTTAACACCTGACAGATATCAGACATCCATGTCCACTCCTCATTGTAGACTTGAGGAAGCTGACTAACCTTACTACCAGTTCTCGTGGAAGTTGTCATCTGGCAGTCTACAATCGCTCTGTGGTGCTGATAAACCCTGGCTAACATGTGTAATGTGGGCACGTCGCACAACAGTCCGTGAGCTGGCAGTTGTAAGCACCGTTGCACTGCCCTGAGAGTGGCAGCATCTGTGGTTGACTTGCGGAAATGCGCACAGATGCGTTGCACCTAGGTGAGCAAATCAGACAAATTGGGGTAGGTCTTGAGGAACCGCTGAACCACAAGATTGAACACGTGGGCCAGGCATGGCACGTGTGTGAGTCTGCCGAGTTGCAGAGCCGCCACCAGGTTACGCCCGTTGTCACACACAATCATGGTGTGACAACACGGTCTGCGCCGTGATGCCCTGTAACAGCTCTTGGGCGGTGTGCCTCTTGTCACCTAAGCTCAGCAGTTTCAGCACCGCCTGTTGGCACTTACCCATGGCAGTGCTGCTGCGCCTAGAGCTACCGACTGAAGGCGTCGTGTTCACGGATGGTAATTGAGAGGAGGAGGAGGAGTGCCCGCCAGCACTTGTCCACGTGTCCTTGGTTAGGTGGACCTTCTCATTAACCGCGTTGGTCAGGGCACGGATGATGTTCTCTGACACGTGCTGGTGTAGGGCTGGGATGGCACATTGGACCAAGTACCAAGGGACAGCCACCGCCATCAGGTTGCAGAAAGCCTCAGTTTCTACCAGCCTATAGGGCATCATCTCCAGGCTCAGCAGTTTATAGATGTGGACGTTTAGTGCTTGTGCATGTGGGTGGGTGGAATTATATTTGCGCTTGTGCTAAATTGTCAGATGTAAAGACAGCTGAACGCTGCGCTGGGAGACATTGGTGGAGGGTGTGGAGGAATGTGGAAGTGAAGGGGTGGTTGTAGGGTGGTCGGCGCTCATGCCTGGTTCCTGGGCGGGGGGTTGATTCGCAGAGCCAGCATGTGACACAGGGGAAGGAGCAGTGGTATGACCAGCAGGAGGTGAACGGCCTTGGTTCCACTGAGTCGGGTGTTTAGCACTCATATGCCTGCGCATGCTGGTAGTGGTTAGGCTGGTAGTGGTGGCTCCCCTACTGATCCTGGTGTGGCACAGGTTGCACACCACAGTCCGTCAGTCATCCTCACTTTCTTTAAAGAACCTCCAGACTTGCGAACATCCAGGCCTCGGCACGGGAGCTTCACTCCGTGAAACAGTTGCTGATTTACTTGCTCTGGCCCTGCTTCTCCCTCTGGCCACCCCACTGCCTCTTCCAACCTGTTCTGGTGCTGCACTTGCCTCCCCCTCAGAAGCACTGTCTTGACTAGGCTTACCAACCCAGCTCGGGTCAGTCACCTCATAGTCCACCAGCTCTTCCTCCGATTCCTCACTCTGCTCCCCCCTCGGACTTACTGCCCTGACAACAACGTTACTGTCTGACAACCGAGTCTCATCATCATCATACGACACCTCTTGACACACTACTTGCACTAAGTCCACACTCTCATCACCCACAGACTGCGAAAGTTCTAAATTTTGGGCATCGGGACAGAGCAACTGCTCAGGTTGCTGCTGAGCAGTGGTTTTTGTCTCTTGGTAGGGTCCTGAAAAGAGTTCCTGTGAGTATACCGAATTTGAATCCATATTTTCCATGGGGGGGGGGCAGGCTGGGGGGAAGGAGGTTGAGCTGGAGGAGCCAGAGGTCTACTCCGTTGGCTAGCATGGGTGGACTGCGTGGAAGACTGGCTGGTGGATAAATTACTGGACACATTATCCGCTATCCACGTCATCACCTGTTCACACTGTTGTGGTTTCAATAGTGGTGTACCACGTGACCCAGTAAGTTGCGAGATGAAGCTAGGGAGCGAAACTCTGCGGCGTTCCACTGCTACCTCATCAGTAGGTACTGTGTCACCCTGCCCAGGACCATGGCCTCTGCCCCCTACATCACTTGGATGCCCACGTCCTCGTCCTCAACCCTTACCCCTCGGGTTCACCATTTTGTGTATTCACTAAACTGTAGAATTAATATCTGTGGCCAAAACCGTATTCAGTAGACAGTAGAATTATGCTTATATATATACTTTTTATATGAATTATATTTAGTGTATATATAACTGAGAGAAAAAATGTAGTCTTCAAATGGCGGCTATTGTACCGCAAACCACTCAATTTTTCACTGGACTGTAGTATATATAACTGAGAGAAAAACATATTTTCTAGACTCCGGCTAGTGTACCGCACACGACAGAATTGTTCACTGCACTGAAGTATATATAAGTGAGAGAAAGAACGTAGTCTTTAGACTCCGGCTACTGTACTGCACACAACATAATTTTTCACTGGACTGTAGTATATATAACTGAGAAAAAAAACGTAGTCTTTAGACTATGGCTATTGTACCGCACACCACTCAATTTTTCACTGGACTGTAGTATATATAACTGAGAGAAAGAACGTAGTCTTTAGACTCCGGCTACTGTACCGCACACGAAAAAATTGTTCACTGCACTGTAGTATATATAACTGAGAGAAAGAACGTAGTCTTTAGACTGCGGCTACTGTACCGCACACAACACAATTTTTTCACTGGACTGTAGTATATATAACTGAGAGAAAAAACGCATTTTCTAGACTGCGGCTACTGTACCACACACGACAGAATTGTTCACTGCACTGTAGTATATATAACTGAGAGAAAAAAACGTAGTCTTTAGACTGCGGCTAATTTACCACAAACCACTCAATTTTTCACTGGACTGTAGTATACATAACAGAGAAAATACGCATTTTCTAGACTCCGGCTAGTGTACCGCACACGACAGAATTGTTCACTGCCCTGTAGTATATATAACCGAGAGAAAAAATGTAGTCTTTAGACTGCGGCTAATTTAGCGCAAACCACTCAATTTTTCACTGGACTGTAGTATATATAACTAAGAGAAAAAACGTATTTTCTAGACTCCGGCTAGTGTACTGCACATGACAGAATTGTTCACTGCACTGTAGTATATATAACTGAGAGAAAAAACGTAGTCTTTAGACTGGATAATTTAACGCAAACCACTCAATTTTTCACTGGACTGTAGTATATATAACTGAGAAAAAAAACGTATTTTCTAGACTCCGGCTAGTGTACCGCACATGACAGAATTCTTCACTGCACTGTAGTATATATAACAGAGAAAAAACGTAGTCTTTAGACTGCGGCTATTTTACAGCAAACCACTAAATTTTTCACTGGACTGTAGTATATATAACTGAGAGAAAAAACGCATTTTCTAGACTCCGGCTAGTGTACCGCACACGACAGAATTGTTCCCTGCACTGTAGTATATATAACTGAGAGAAAAAACATAGTTTTTAAATGGCGGCTATTGTACCGCAAACCACTCAATTTTTCACTGGACTGTAGTATATATAACTGAGAGGAAAAACATATTCCCTAGACTGACGCTACTGTACAGCACACTACATAATTGTTCAGTGGTCTGTAGTATATATAAATGAGAGAAAAAACGTATTCCCTAGACTGGACTATAGATCCCAGCAAGCCAAGGTACAGCAGCAGCAAAAATGAGTACTGAGAGGACTTTGGGCAATTTCTTTGGGGTCTGTGTGGACCACGTGCTGTCCTCTATCTGCCACCAGTCGCTGTGTTAGGCCACTGAGGCACAAATAAAATAAATAAGTGACTCTGCCACTTGGCAGAGTCACTGGGGATCACTGGACCCAAACTCTGGGCAGCCAGACAATGACGATCGCTCCCGAAGGGCGAAATGATATAGGAGGCAAGATAACAAATAGTAAGGTAAACACTTACACAAACACGTACTGCGCAAAAGCGCTTGAGACTGGAGCCAGAGCTTTGGCTTCACAGACCTCCAGACGAGCGACGCCCACCGTGTACCCGTGCTCCAGGATTGGGGGGATCGGGGCGGTGAATCACTGTTGTAGATGAGAAAGCCTCTTTAAGGGCAGCGAAAGCGCGCTCCATCTCCGGAGTCCATTTCAGGGGGTTAGCGCCCTTTCGTGTCAGGGCCATGAGAGGGGACACTAAAGACGAGAAGTGAGGTATAAAACGTCTGTAGTAGTTAGCAAAACCAAAAAACCTCTGCACCGCCTTCAAAGACTGTGGCTTTGGCCAAGACATAATGGATCTGAACTTGTCTGGATCCATCTGGAGTCCCTGTCCAGATACAATGTATCCGAGGAATGGTAACTGAGTTTTTTCGAATTCACATTTCTCAAGTTTTGCATAGAGGTGGTTACTTCGGAGACGACGCAATACCTCCTTTACCATGCATCTATGGGAAGACAAATCAGCGGAAAATATAAGAATGTCATCCAGATACACTACCACGGCAATGGTCAAGAGATCTCTAAAGTAGTCGTTGAGGAAGTCTTGAAACACTGCTGGAGCGTTACAAAGTCCGAATGGCATTACCAAATATTCGTAATGACCGTCTCTGGTGTTGAATGCGGTCTTCCACTCATCTCTTCTCCGAATTTGGATCAAATTGTATGCTCCACGCAGGTCTAATTTAGTGAAGACCGTAGCACCTTGAAAGCGATCGAACAATTCGGAGATGAGTGGAAGAGGGTACCTGTTTTTAACTGTGATGTCATTTAATCCCCTATAATCTATGCATGGACGTAAAGTCCCGTCCTTTTTGACCACAAAAAAGAAGCCTGCCCCTGCGGGAGAATTAGATTTTCGGATGAATCCCTTCTCAAGGTTCTCCTTGATATAAGCTGACATGGCCTCAGTTTCGGGTAACGAAAGAGGGTACACTCTACCACGGGGGGTGTAGCCCCCGGAATCAGCACAATGGGGCAATCATATGAGCGATGTTCAGGTAAAGTGTCCGCTCCTTTCTTACTAAAGACGTCGGCGAATGCAGCATATTGGGGAGGTAACCCCTGAAGCTCTGCCGCGATGGGCAGGGACGTCACAGGAGTCACTCTAGTCATACATTTGGTTAGACAGTGTGCACCCCACTCTTTGACCTCACCAGAAGTCCAGTCCAGTGTAGGGGCATGCAACCTCAGCCACGGAAGACCAAGAAGAATGGGATCCATGGACTGAGGTAAGACCAGGAGCGATAAAGTCTCCCTATGTAAAGCTCCTACCTGGAGCACTATAGGGACTATCTCATGTGTAATACAAGTGTCTAACTTGGAGCCATCCACCACAAATATACTTATACTGGAAGAGAGTGGTTTGGTCGGAATTCCGAGTTTCTGGGTCAATTTAAGGGAAATAAAATTGCCCGAAGCTCCGGAATCAATGAAGGCCCTGGAGGGTATGGTCTTACCTTTAAACTCGATTAGAACCGAAAATGTACATTTTATGGAGGTTTGTGCGATTCCACCTAGAGAGGTACCTCCAACAGTCTCTAGGTGTGCCCTTTTCCCGACTTTTGAGGACATTGGGGAGCATAGTGGCCTTGTCCCCTACAAAAATGACAGGTTACTTCACGTCTACGAGGACGGACTCTGTCTACCTCCATCGGTTCCCCTTGGGGAATTACAGGTTGAGAGAAGGCGGGAGCGTGTTGAATTCGCCTTCTCACCTGCGCTTGCTCATGGCGGCGTTCAGACAGACGACGATCGATCCTAGTAGCTAGGTCGATAAAACCACTGAGAGTGTTAGGCCTCTCTCTACCAGCTAACTCGTCTTTAACGGAAGGGCTTATACCTGCTTCGAAGATAGTGAGTAGCGGAGCATCTGGCCACGCGAGCTCTGACGCCAAGGTCCGGAATCGGATTGCAAACTGAGCAACCGACTCCATTCCCTGGCGCAATCCCAGTAAACTAGAACCGGCAATGACCTGCGGATCTGTACCCTGAAATACTTCCCTGAAACTGGAGAGGAAGTGGGGTAAGGAAGTGACGCAAGCATCTACCCTTTCCCATAGTGGGGTCGCCCAAGCCAGCGCCTGCCCTGATAGCAGAGAGATAATGAACGCCACCTTGGTCTGGTCGTCCAAGAAGCTCTCCGGATTTAGCTGGAACTGGATTTGGCATTGGCTTAGGAAACCTCTACACTCCTCCTGTTTACCACTAAATCGTGTGGGAAGGGGTAATTTAGGCGGTCGGTGGGTTGAAACAGAAACCCGGGCGTCAGCAGAGGCAGCAGTAGTATTAGCCGCGATTACGGCGTGCTGCTCCAAAGCCTGCAACCAACTGTCTAGTGTGGAAAAGAATTCTGCATTATGCCCCGAAAAGGCGGCAGCCCATTGCTCCATCTCCTGCATGCGCTGTTCCCACTGCTTTACATACGCCTGAATGGATGGAGTAATTGGGTTTGACATTGCACCGGCGGATCCCTGGCCGGTGCCTACTGTTAGGCCACTGAGGCACAAATAAAATAAATAAGTGACTCTGCCACTTGGCAGAGTCACTGGGGATCACTGGACCCAAACTCTGGGCAGCCGGACAATGACGATCACTCCCGAAGGGCGAAATGATATAGGAGGCAAGATAACAAATAGTAAGGTAAACACTTACACAAACACGTACTGCACAAAAAGCGCTTGAGACTGGAGCCAGAGCTTTGGCTTCATAGACCTCCAGATGAGCGACACCCACCGTGTACCCATGCTCCAGGAGGGGGCTACGGCATGGCCGCAAGCGTGGCTTTCAAACAGTCTTAGTGATAAACACACACAAAAGACAGACAGGAAAGCAGGTACGTGGAACCACGCACCAGTGCAAGAAAGCACACAAACACTCAATAACCATTCAGTGTCAATTAGCAAATGGCCCGGACCGTATAGCAGTCGCACATGAACAACAAGGCACCGGCCCTGCCCAGCAGAAGCTCAGGGTTTAAATAGCAGTGAGCTAATTGGCAGAGGCATGGTTACTGACATACTTCCTGTGAACGCCTGGCGGAAGTGACCTCACCAGAGGTCTCAAGGGCAGGGCGTGGTGCCTGACATACTTCCTGTGAACGCCTGGCAGAAGTGACATCACTAGAGGTATCAAGGAGCTGGCGCATGACCACTTTCTGTGCCGGACTTTGTTCACTGCAGTAGGACTGTGGGCGCAAGGATATTGCACTGAGATTTGCCCATGCCCCTTCACCAACACCAGCAGCCCAGGAGGGCAAGCGACCGCGTGCACGACGTCGGTGCACGCGCCTTACACGCTGTGCACAGTGTGCAGCCAAGATGGCGGTAGCTGCACTACAAGTCCCAGCCAGCAGCCAGGAGGAGACCAAAAAAAAAAGGTGCTTGTAGCCCTTAGAAGGGCTGTTGGGTTCTTTGAGGATGATTCCTGCCTAACCAACATCTAAATTGAGGCCCTAGCACTCTCCCTGAAAGACAGCAGCTCTATCCCTAATCTCATGCAGGCGGCGTCTGAGGCGAGCAGCGTAGAACCAGAATCTTATATTCCCAGGTCATCTGATCTGGCCAGCCAATCCCTGCTATCGACTTGTAGGGGTCCCATGTGATGCTAGGAGGTTCCAAAGACTCTCCTGCATGTTGATTGGCTGAGAAAATGGTGCCTAACATGCAGGAAGAGGAAGATGCTATTTCCTCGAGTATCGCGATATGCTCGTCCGAGTATTGATCATGTACGAATACCCTAATGCTCGAACGAGCATGTTCGCTCATCTCTAGTAATAACCATTATTGGATTTCCATTAACCCAGCCCACAAACTAGAGCTAGATAGCTGCCAAAGAGCCTGATTTACATGAATGTATGGTTAGCAAATAAAAATGTTCCAATATAAAAACAGCCTCCTATCCTCCTTCTCATCATTTTCTGCCTCATTCATGTCTGTAAACCTAGTATAAATGCAACCTATGTTTATCTCTGATTCTCACAGAAATCTAGTAACCCGAGGCAAGGACAACAACTTCCACATTGGCTACAAGTAGTTGCCAACCAACCTTTTGTATCTCTCTCTCTCTCTCTATATATATATATATATATATATATATATATATATACATAAATATAATCTTTGTTACAAAATAGACCTTGTGTTGATATGAATGGAAGATTTCTAGTTATTTCCATAGGCTCCCCAATAGACTCTTGTATATATAATTGAGGAGTGGATAAATGTCAAGACTCCCAGACTCCAAGATTTCCTCACGTGTCTAGGGCCTTTTCTTGTTTTTCTGACTGCAATGGTCGCTTACAGAATTTAGAAGCTGTTAGGTGGAACTCCTTACCTCTAGAGCAGTGGTCAGCAACCTTTGGCACTCCAGATGTAGTAAAACTGCAACTCCCAGCATGCTCCATTCACTTCTTTGGGAGTTCTGAATACAGCTAAGCAAGTGTGCATGCTGGTAGTTATAGTTTCACCACAGCTGCAGTGCCAAACTTGGCTGATCCCTGCTCATATATGTAATTAATTTGTGCTTTTATTATCTATGTGATATCTGCTGAAACACATATTTCAATACAATATTTTCCTATGGAAACCTTGTGTCTTCAAACTTAAAAGGATAATTGCCAGTAAAGGGATAATAAGCCTGGTATGTTGAGCTGTGTATCAGCTTTCATATGTTTGCATCACTAGCATATTCCACATTCTGTTATTCTCTTATTAGAGCTTAATCAATCCTTTAATTTGAATAAAAGAGGAAATAAGAGATAAAAGGTGTTTACTTTGACCATCATTTCTTTGCATTTTTTCTATTACAAGTAGTGAATTTTAGGCTGCATACATGCTGTTTGTCTTTTTGCCTTTTAAATGAAATGATTCTTTGATGGATGACATTCATTTATTCATTCATTTCTATAAGATTTAAACCTATGCAAAAATATATCAGTTTGTATTATCTGATTTTATTCAGTCAGGATAAGTATTTTAGAAGATCAAAACATTCACTATGACTGTTTACAGTGACATTTTTGTGTCCATTTTTTTTAATTGATTTTCTACAAATAATGTATTTTTTTTACTGACTTAAATTGCTTTTTATGAGACATAAACTGAGAACAAAGCAATCCAATGGAAACAAAACTGAAATAAAACATCAGCATGGACAGAGCCTATTATATATATTTGGGTTCTGAAAATATTCTGAAAATATTTTTTTAAACTAACATAATTGGATTCTTAAGCCATAACACACCATTATTTATCTATGCACTATTGCCATATATTAAGGCACCATAATGTACAGGCACATGATAATTACAGGAATGCAAGAGCTATGTCCATGTGAGTTTAGATTTAGCTGCCACTGTAAGAGCACAGATCAGAGAAACATCCAGGCCAGTTAACTCCTTAAATGCCGTAGACAATAGTGTCTGCAGCTTGACCAAAGGGACTCCTCTCTGCCCATTGGCCTCCTCCAATTGGGGGATGCTGATGCCTTTCCATGGCAACCTGGGGCCTAACTAAGGACCCCAGGTATGCCATAGGTAATGGCCTTTTTAAGGCAGTATTACACAGACAGATTATAATGAACTGGAATACCAAGGGTTCCAAAGCAGTATTTCTGTAATCAAATGATTGCAGCTTCAAATCCTGAAGTAAATAAAATTTACTTAAAGTTTAGTTAAATGAAGATTAACTTTATTATCTATCATATAAAAGAACAAGTGGCTTTACACCAAACATACTATTCAGGCTTGGCCACTGGCAGCCCAAGGCGTGTTTATAACACATATATCACGTTGCCCAGGCTGGCACTGGCCTAAAAAAAGGCTATTGTAATTGAATGGACACGGTGTTATTATTTCACCAACACTTTAACCCTTTCACGACCGGAGCTTTTTTTGGTTCTGCATTTTCGTTTTGCGCTCCCTGCCTTCAAACAGCCATAACTCTTTTATTTTTCTGTTCACATAGCTGTATGAGGGCTTGTTGTTTGCGGGACAAGTTGTACTTTCCAACGCCACCATTTAATATTGCATACGGTGTAGTGGGAAGCGGGAAAAAAATTCCAAACCGGGTGAAATTGCAAAGAAAACGCTATTCCGCTTCAGTTCTACGGGTTTCTTATTTACAGCATTCGATGTGCATTAAAACTGATCCGTTACTTTCATTCTACTGGTCAGTACGAATCCGGCAATACCTAATATGTATAGTTTTTCCTGCGTTTAGATGGTGATAAAATAATTAGAAAGTTGCCCTTTTTTTTTTTTTTTTCCTTGTCATATATTGACCCCTATAACTTTTGGTATTTATGTGTACAGAGTTGTATGGGGGCTCATTTTTTGCGGGGCGGTCTGAAGTTTTTATTGATACCATTCTGGGGTGTGTATGACTTTTTGATCACTTTTTATTTAATTTTTTTTAGAAAAAAAAAGGACAAAAAACTGCGAATCGCCATTTGGACGCTTTTTTCCGCCACACAATTCGCCGTATTGAAATTTTTTTTTTATATTTTAAAAGTACGGGCGTTTTCGGTCACGGTGATACCCATGATGTCTATATTTATTGTTATTTAGGTATTTATTTTTTACTTATACGGAAAGGGGGGTGATTTGAACTTTTATATCTTTTTTATTTTTTATATATTTTTTAACATTTTTTTTTAATTTTTCTGTGATTATTTTAAAGCTCAAATATCATCTGATCTATTGTGTTTTGTTTTTTTCTTTATGAGCAATCATGGATTTACTAGATGCAGTTAAAACCATGAATTGCTCATTTCTTATCCTGGCCTGCCATCTAGTGGCCAGAATAAGAATTGCAGTTTGAAAACTGTAATCCTCACCAGCGAGGATTACAGTTTTCATATGGTGTACAGACACCCCGATTGGCCAATCGGGGCGTCTGTACACCACCCGGAAGCGTGGGCTTCCGGGTTCAGACGCATCCTGATGCCGTGATCACGTGTGATCACGGCATCAGAAGGCCCTGGAAGTCTCCGAAGACGGAGGTAAGATGCGGCAAGTCTCTGCTGTTAGAAACAGCAGAGACTTGCCGGCCATGACGCCCGCCGCACCCGCGAGCGGGCGTCATGTCCCCACACCGCCCGCGCGCCGTACATGTACGGCGGCGGTCGTGAAGGGGTTAAGCGCCCTTAGCCCTTAAATTGTGCTAGTGAACTGGCAAGAGGAAGGGTAAAGCTTATCACACTATTTTCATGCTTGTGGTACCATCCCACTTGTCTCTCCCTTCCTAATTCTACATGTATTCTTTCCACCACCTCACTACCTAGAAACCTTTCTTGTTTGTGGCTCGAAGTGTTTCTGCTGTATATTCATCACAACTATTTATCAGGAGCCCAAACACATAAACAAACAAGTGTGCTGCATGCCACTGATATCATGCGTGCAGCTTGATAGCATGCGGTGCTATAATGGCCGTAACACGGTCGCTTCCCGCCGCTACTTACATAGAGTATGCCACGCCTCCTCCCGGACCAAGCCTCTCCAGCAGGGCCAATCCGCATCAAGGGGAGAGACAGCCATCCCTCCTCTCCTGCCGCATCATCTCCGCTCGTGGCCCGGAAGAATACACAGTGTTATTCTACATGTATCTATATTTGCAAAGAAAAAAAGAAATTTCAGTCAGCACATCCCAGAGTGCAGGTGCTGGTTGCTATGGCTAAATACATGTCAAAGGAAAATACATAAATTGCAGCCGCACACCGCTACCAGATAAAGCACAACATGCCACAGTGATAGAGTATTCCAAAGCTCATGCTATGCTTGTTTAATAAATTAGAGACTCTTGGCAAATACATTTTGTACAAAATTATCTGAGCCCATTCACCACAATCGTCAAGGTGGTCTCTGCAGAATGGGAACCTAACACTTTGTCCTACCTGTTACGTGCCAGTCTTGGCTTTCATATAATCAGGGGGTGTTTTGTTCCACATGCATGTATCTATATTTGAACAGTAAGTTAATGAGTAGAGAACTTCTGATACAAGGTCAGATCCATGGAGACAATGTATATTACCAGATGATCACTTAACAATATATATCACCAAATGATCATTCGCCACGCATACGGTAGTATAGCGATGTGGCAAAATGAATAAAATAAACAAAATAAACAATTACACAACTCCGGCTTACACAACAACAAAAGGTAGACCACAGCTAATCAACATGCGTGGTCTTATTGCTATCCAACAATTACAGAAGCTGGGCATTAATCTATGAAACATGTATAGGATATGTAATCATTAAGCCCCATTGGTTTCAATGTATTGAGTGTGAACATCCATTGTGCTTCCTTTCTCTATAAAAGCACATCAATATTTCCCCCTCTTGGTGTTGTCCGAATGTGCTCAATACCTTGGAAGCTCACAAACTTGGCTGTATCAGGGTGGCAATTTGCCACATGTTGGGCTATTGGTGTATCATCCTTTTTCTCGATGTTCACCAATACGTCTCCTGAATTCAAGACCACTCTTGCCCACATACTGCTTTTTACAAATGCATGTGGCAACATATACCACCCCCACTGTTCTGCAGTTAATAAAAGATCTAATACTATAACTGCGTTCAGTGGTGGTGCTAACTACTGTGTCACCTCTCTGAATGACTTTACACGCTATATACCCACTGCATTTGAAGGTGCCATTGGGTTTCTTTGACAGCCATGTTTCAGCTACGGGGGTGATAAATGCACTATGAACCAGCTTGTCTTTAAAGTTTGCCCCTCGCCGATATGTGATCAGCGGATAGTCCCCTACTAGGTGGCCAACATCTGGGTCTGATTAAAGTAGACTCCAGTTGTCCTTCAAAATGTCACAAACCTCCTTATACGCTACATCAAAAGTGCCAATAATACGCATATGCGCATCTGATGTCTCTCTGGTCTTTGATTGTAACAGATCTTCCCTATTACATACAGCCGCATTCTGATATGGCTCACAACTTTTCTATTGTCCTCCCACTCAGTGCAATTTTGTCTGGCCCTGAAGTACTGGCCTTTCGGAATACCCTGCTTTAGTGGGACCGGATGGTTACTTTACCATCTAAGCAGGGTATTGGTGGCCGTGGGTATGCAGAACATTTTGGTAGTAAGCTTCCCTGATTGATTTTTATTTATCAAAAGGTCTAGGAAATTAAGCTGACTTTCATCCACTTTGTATGTGAAGTATAACCCCATGTCATTCTTATTCAGGGCTTCCACGAAGTTCTCAAACACCACAGTTAATCCTTACAAATAGGGACACGCATACTTTGTATCAGTGATCAAGTTAAAAATAAATGAAGATTAGTTAAAAAAGTCTCTCTAACATTAAAGAAAGAAATAAACCTATTTTTCATAAAAAAGAAATATATGTTTCACAGTTTAAAAAGTCAATTTAACCACCGCAAACCTAAAATTCATAGGTTTGAGTTAATTAGTTAAACTGCATGGAACATGTTGTTAAAAAAATAATAAAGATAGTTGATTTGCCTTGCTCCTCACCCCCCCCCCAAAAAAAAAAAAAAAAAAATAGAAATAATAGTAATAATAATAATAATAGCATTCCCTTATATGACTACATTGATCAAAAAATGAAAAAGTTATGACTCTTGGAATATGGCACACCAAAAATTACTTTTTTAAATAAAATATGTTTTGTAAAAGTAAAGTAAGGGAAAAATGCAAAATGCAATAAAAAAAGATAAAAGATAAAAAAAATTGTATTCCAAAATGATGCCACTAGAAGTGGCAACTCATGCAGCAAAAGACAAGTTCTCATATAGCTATATTGATGGACTGCAACAAAGAAAAACATTGCTTGGTCTTTAAGGACCAAAACAGACTGACTCATATGGGGGAGGGGGGAGTTAAGGGGTCCTAACTTGTTTTCATAAACAAACTTCTTTTGAACATACAGGGAGTTTTCTCTCTCTCTCTCTCTCTTTCATTATTCTGGAATTTGGCAAATAATAATAATAATGGTTATCCTAATTGACCAAAAACAGGAAAGGTTTATTCTGATTTCATCTCAGATATTGAGAAAAACATGCATACGTGTATTTTTATATAGTGTATGTAAACTTCAGTTTTTTATCTGTGTAAATATATATATATACATTACATTTAAAAGTCAGCAGCAATCCTCAGTGTGGGGGAAGTCTGGGGAGAGATATGTCCCAGAGAACAGATCTGCGTGATTAAAGGCTTGGCAACTGGTAAACCATGAGGCTGAGTGAAGCCGGATCTATCCACTCATGTGAACAGGGACTTAGAGGTGAGAGAGAGACCTAGGTGTTAGTTAGAGCCCAGATGGGCAGGTGTTTATTTTGTATTTATGCTTTCTGGTGTTGGTCCCTCACCCAGTGATGCTATAACTGGAAAAGATCATTTGTACTGCTTAAAGTGAGACAATAAGGCACTATTTGGGCTTGGAAACCCCTTGTTTGATGAAGAGTCTGTCATTGCCGACCCCTGTGAGAGAGTGATCCCTTATACTTTCTATAGGAAACATGAGCCAGGACCTTTTGGATATGCTAGCATAAGTACAGTAATAACTCTGATGTCAGCAGATTAAACCCTTAGATGTTCCTGTCATCTAAGATGTTTACAGAGGGAGGGAGCTCCCTCTCACCCCATCAGATCCCCTCTCCATGATGCATGGGTGCTGATGGTTGCTATGGCAACCTAAAGCATTACAAAGCTTGAGGCTGTCAGCTACAGAAGCCTATGAGGCCCAGCACCCAGGCTGGGTCTAATAGGTGAAATGTCAGGGTAATACTAACAGTTCAATGCAGTACAAAACAGCATATATTGTACTGCATTTAAAAAAGGATTAGACCCTCAAAAGTTGAAGTCCCATAGTGGGACAAACATAAAAATGAAATAAAATGTGTTAGAAAAATTAAAAAAATAATTATTTTGTTAAATAGGCACCTTTTCACCAAATTAAGCCATTATAATTAAAAAAAATAAAATAAAATATGTTATGGTATGGCTGGTTCTGTAATGTCATAAAATTCAAATTATCTCCTGTCCCCAAATTTCAAATCAAAATAAATACATAATTAAAAAAAAACATCATGGGCATTGCCATATGCAAAAGTGCCATACTAGGGCCAGACCAAATATATAAATATATGTATCCCATTACAGAACCAGCAATACCAAACCTGTCTTTTTTTTCTTAAGGAGTTCAGTTTCCAAAATGAGGTCACTTTTTGAAGGTTTCCACTGTATGGGTACCTCAGGGTCTCTTCAAATGAAACATGGTGCCGAAAGCCATTCCAGCAAAATCTGCCCTCCAAAATCCATATGGCGCTTCTTGCCATCTGTGCCCCAGCAATTTATGACCACATACTGGGTGTTGCTGCATTCATGAGAAAATGTGTATCAAACTGTTACACCTTGTGAAAATGAAAAATCTGGGGCTAAAGCAAAATTTTATTTATTTTTCATTTTCACAGTCAAGAGTTTCTAAATTCTACAAAACACCTGTTGCATTTGAAGATAACTAAGGATCTCTTCAAATGCAATTGGCACCCAAAAACCATTTCAGCAAAATTTTTCCTCCGAAAACCTCCTGTTCTGTATCCATATAGCATTTTACGACTATATATATGGGGTGTTTCTGTAAATTGCAGTATCAGGGTAATAAATATTGAGGTTTGGCTTGCTGTTAACCCTTGATGTGTTACAGGAAAAAAAATGGATTAAAATGGAAATTTTTAATCCATTAAATCTAAAGGGTTAACAACATTTCTAAAATCAGCTTTTGATAATCTGAAAGGTGTAGTTTCTAAAATGAGGTAATTTATAAGTGTTTTATATAATGCAAGCCCTGCAAAATAACTTCATAATTGAATTGATCCTTTAAAAAGTTGGTTTTAAAAATTGTCTTGAAAATTAAAAAAAATTGCTGCTAAACTCTAAGCCTTCTAATGTCCTAAAATTCAAATTTAGAAAGTTTACAACATTTTCTTTAAATTTAGAATTTTTTTTATAAATAAAGGTAAAACATACCGACTCAAATTCCCTACTGTCATGAAATGTCAGATTTGTAAAATTTGGCCATCAGAAAGGTGTAAAAGGGAAGGGGTTAACCCCTTAGAATTTCTTGAGTGTCCTTTCGTTCTGGCATCCACTTTCAGGCCAGATACTTCTTTGGGATCAAAGTAAAGGGTATTTAATTAAAACTAAAACTTATTGTGATCATTGTGTGAAAAGACATGTTCATTTGTAAACCTTTACCTAGATAATTCTCTGTAATGTTCATTATATACAGGACATTATATCATTTTATAGTTTATGTTTTGTTTATGAATAACACCCTGTTTAAAACTTACCTTGCAGGTTTACACGTTTGAAGGAAAAAATGCTTAGTCCACATGGGAGGAAATACACAGATTGAAAATCAATAGTAAAACTAATAAAGATCTGCTATAGGTTTGTTATATGTCTGTCACTATAATTTCCAATAAAGGATGGTCCAATAAATGTAGCAGGTGTATACAATCTACTGCAATATGTTGTCATCCTTGAGTGGCACAAAATCTTTTTTAATAATTGAAGAAACTGTGAAATATGGCATTTAAGTTCTATTTTACTATAAACCTGAAGTAATTTCATTAGAAGCCACCCTCTTCAAAAATCCCAGGAGCATTGATACAGCGGTTGTTAATATATAGACCAAGTAGTAACCATATTTCAAATGGGGCCAATAGTGCATGTTTCTTAGCATGTGTCTCAGCATATTTATACTTAGCTATGGAATGCAGTGCCATATGGGTGGAAAAAATTTCCTTCAAAGCACTGTACTATTATGGAACTGACATTGTGTGGGCTAGAAGCTGTTCAAAAGCCTATCTGCACCATTTAACCCATTTTGTATTGCAGTTAATGCATAGTTACATAGTTAATATGGTTGAATCCATCAAGTTCAATTAAGGGATAGGTGGGGATATGGATTTTAGAAAATGTAATTTACATTTAAGAATTCATTTAAGCCATTGTTATGAAAAAGTCCTGAGGTAGACCATTCCTACAGTATAATTAGTGTTCTACCCATAAAGAAGTCTTGACACCTCTGGAGACTGTACTTTCTTCTCCAGTTGGAGGCAGTGCCCCCTTGTATTTTGAGAGAATTCTACATGTAACAGCTTTTCATTGGATTTTTTTGTATGGCGCATTTATATATTTGTATAGGTTAATCAATAGAGTTGAGTGAACGTGCTCGTAATGAGCACTGTACTGCTCGGATCCCCTGCGCTTGCATGGCCACAGCCATCTGGATCCGTCCTCCTCACCCGACTGCAAGTCAGTGGGGACGGATCCATTTGGTATGACACACTCGTGTGTCATACCAAACGGATCCGCCCCCCATTGACATACAGTCAGGTGAGGACGGATCCGGATGCCTGCGGCCATGCGAGCGCAGAGGATCCGAGCACGTTCGCTCAACTCTATTAATCACGTCTCCCTTAAGCTGTCTCTTCTCAAGAATAAATACATTTTATTCTTTTAATCTTTCCTCATAACTAAGACCTTCTATGTTACCTTTCAGTTTAGTTGCTCTACTCTGTACTTTTTCCAGCTCAAGGGCATCCTTTCTATGGACAGATGCCTATAACTCAACTATGTATTCCAGTTGAGGATGCACCAAGGCTTTGTAAAGTGGTAATATTACATCCCTTTACTACAAGTCCATGCCTAGTCCATATCCAAGTCCATATTCTGCTAGGCTTAGAAGCAGCTGATATTACATGTGTAATGAAAGGGTAGGGAACAGTGCAGCCCTGTGCTCTACCAGCACCACTGTCCCTACCTACTTGTACCATCTGTCCTAAGGGATGGCCCACAATTGGATAACAATCCCTTTTTAGCTAAATGCTGGGGCCAAAACCAAAATGGGAAAAGAGCAGTAAGCCACGGGGCTGGGTCTCCTAGGCAACTGTCAGCGTAAGACACTGACAGTTCAATACAGTTCAATACAGCACAATACATATGTATTGTGCTGTATTGAAACAGGGATTAGACCCTGAAATGTTGAAGTTCCATAGTGGGACATAAGTCAAAAGTAAAAAAAAAAAAACAGGGGAAAAAAGTTTTTTAACAATAAAACAAATAAAGTTTCAATTAAAAAAAGCCCCTTCCCCATAAAAAAGACAAAAAAAATAGAAAAAAAATAAAGAACACACATATTAGGTATCGCCACGTCCGTAACAACCTGCTCTATAAAAATATCACATATTTCATCCCGTCCGGCCAACACCGTAAAAAAATAAAAATAAAAACTGTGCTAAAAAAAAGGCATTTTATGTCACCTTTTATCACAAAAAAGGTAATATCAAGCGATCAAAAAGTCATAGGTACTCAAAAATAACACCAATTACACAGTCATATCATCCCGCAGAAAATGAGATCCTACATATGACAATCGGGAAAAAAATAAAAAAAAAGATATGTCTTTTAAAAACATAATTTTTGTTGGTTCAAAAATGATATAATTGTTTAAAACCAAAAAATTAAAATAAAACAGACATAAAGACATATTAGGTATTGCCACGTCCATAACAACCTGTTCTATAAAAATATCACTTGAGCTAACATATCTAGTGAACACCATAAAAAACATTTTTTATCACCATACATCTCAAAAAGTGTTATACCAAGCGATCAGAAAGAAATATGTACCCAAAAATAATACCAATCAAACAGTCATTTCATTCCGCAAAAATGAGACCCTACATGAGACAATCGCCCAAAAAACAAAAAAAACTACAGCTCTCAGACTATGGAGACACTAAAACATGATTTTTTTTTTTTATTTCCGAAATGTATTATTGTGTAAAGCTTAAATAAATAACAAAAAAGTTTACATGTTGGGTATTGCCACGTCCGTAACAACCTGTTCTATAAAAATATCACATGACCTAACCCCTCAGGTGAACACAGTAAAAAAGATAAAAATGGGTGTAAAAAAATCCATTTTTTGTCACCTTATATCACAAAAAGTGTGATACGAAGCGATCAAAAAGTCATACGCACCCCAATATAGTACCAATCAAACCATCATCTCATGCTGCAAAAAATGAGCCCCTAAATGATAAAATCGCCTAAAAAAAATTAAAAACTATGGCTCTCAGACTATGGA
The DNA here is from genome assembly GCA_900303285.1 of Rhinella marina. Lineage (NCBI taxonomy): Eukaryota > Metazoa > Chordata > Amphibia > Anura > Bufonidae > Rhinella > Rhinella marina. The sequence goes on from ONZH01025810.1 coordinate 20,104, forward strand.
GACACTAAAACATTTTTTTTTTTTGTTTCAAAAATATTATTGTGTAAAACGTAAATAAATTTAAAAAAGTATACATATTAGGTATTATTGTGTCCGTAACGATCTGCTCTATAAAAAAATAGCACATGATTTAACCTGTCAGATGAACATTGTAAATAACAAAAAATAAAAACGGTGCCAAAACAGCTATTTTTTGTTACCTTACCTCACAAAAAGTGTAATATACAGCAACCAAAAATCATATGTATCCTAAAATAGTACCAACAAAACTGCCACCTTATCCCGTAGTTTCCAAAATGGGGTCACTTTTTGGGAGTTTCTACTCTAGGGGTGCATCAGAGGGTCTTCAAATGTGACATGACAACTTAAAATTTTCCCAGTGAAATCTGCCCTCCAAAAACCATATGGCGTTCCTTTCCTTCTGCGCTCTGCCATGTGTCTGTACAACAGTTTTCCACCACATATGGGGTGTTTCTGTAAACTGCAGAATCGGGGTAATAAATTTTGAGGCTTGTTTGGCCGTTAACCCCTGTTTTGTTAATGGAAAAAATTGATTTATATGGAAAATCTGCCAAAAAAAGTGAAATTCAGAAATTTTGTCTACATTTTCCTTTAATTCTTGTGGAACACCTAAGGGTTAACAAAGTTTGTAAAAATCAGTTTTGAATACCTTGAGGGGTGTAGTTTCCAAAAAGGGGGTCATTGTTGGGTGGTTTCTATTATGTAAGCCTCACAAAGTGACTTCAGACCTGAACTGGTCCTTAAAAAGTGTGTTTTGGAAATTTTCAGAAAAAATTCAATATTTGCTTCTAAACTTCTAAGCCTTCTAACGTCTCCAAAAAATAAAATGTAATTTTCAAAATGATCCAAACATGAAGTAAGACATATGGGGGATGTAAAGTAATAACTATTTTTGGAGGTATTATTATACATTTTAAAAGTAGAGAAATTGAAATTTGGAAATTTTTCAAAAGTTTTGGTAAATGTGGTATTTTTTCATAAATAAAAATCAAATATTTTGACCCAAATTTTCCACTGTCATGAAATATAATATGTGATGAGAAAACAATCTCAGAGTGGCCTGGATAAGTAAACGCATTTTAAAGTTATCACTAGAGATGAGCGAGTAGTGAAATATTCGAAAGTTCGAAATTCGATTCGAATAGACTGCGAAATTCGACTATTCGACCGGATATCGAATCCCATTAAAGTCTATGGGGAAAAAATGCTCGCCACTTGGAAATCTCAATTCGACCACTTGGAGGTCACCAAGTCCACCCTGGAACCTCAGAAAAGGATGCCAACACTGCTGGAATGCAACTGGGACAGCAGGGGAAGCATGTCTGGGTGCATATAACGCGCCCAAGTCGCACTATTACGCCACTATCACAGCCTCTCAACAATACACTCCAAACACAATCTAACCTCTCTGTAAAGTGAGACCATACAAGGAAACCTTCTTTCCTCTACATTGCCATGGACCCCAAGCCAAACTAGACAAAAAAAAGATGAAATTCTGCACCCCTTAAAATCACGTTGCCTATGACAACCACAGATGGCATAGGCAAGGGGGAAAGCAAATAGACCCCACCCCTAATTGTCATTGTGTGTGTGTGTGTGAGATGTGGTCAGACATGTCTTCTTTAAAATGTAAAAACAACTCAAACACATGCAGAAGCCTTAAAATGCCCAAATTGTTGGCGCTTGAGATGTCAGTGACCCGACCTGGCCCAGTGTCATGTCTAGCAGGTAAAGCAGTGGGGATGTTGAGGGATGCGTAGGACCGCAAAAGGCAGGAAGAGGCCGTGGGCTGGCCAGAGGCTCATGGAAAATTTTGTGGCGGCCCAAGAGGTGACACCTCTTAAAAATTATGTGGAGGCCCAAGAGGTGAGACCTCTTAAAAATTATGTGGAGGCCCAAGAGTTGACACCTCTTAAAAATTATGTGGAGGCCCAAGAGGTGAGACCTCTTAAACATTTTGCGCAGGCCCAAGAGGTGAGACCTCTTAAAAATTATGTGGAGGCCCAAGAGGTGAGACCTGTTAAACATTTTGTGGAGGCCCAAGAGGTGAGACCTCTTAAAAATTATGTGGAGGCCCAAGAGGTGAGACCTGTTAAAGATTTTGTGGAGGCCCAAGAGGTGAGACCTCTTAAAAATTATGTGGAGGCCCAAGAGGGGAGACCCGTTAAAAATTATGTGGAGGCCCAAGAGGTGACACCTCTTAAAAATTATGTGGAGGCCCAAGAGGTGAGACCTCTTAAAAATTATGTGGAGGCCCAAGAGGTGAGACCTCTTAAACATTTTGTGGAGGCCCAAGAGGTGAGACCTCTTAAACATTTTGTGGAGGCCCAAGAGGTGAGACCTCTTAAAAATTATGTGGAGGCCCAAGAGGTGAGACCTGTTAAAGATTTTGTGGAGGCCCAAGAGGTGAGACGTATTAAAAATTATGTGGAGGCCCAAGAGGGGAGACCTGTTGAAGATTTTGTGGAGGCCCAAGAGGTGAGACGTATTAAAAATTATGTGGAGGCCCAAGAGGGGAGACCCGTTAAAAAATTATGTGGAGGCCCAAGAGGTGAGACCTGTTAAACATTTTGTGGAGGCCCAAGAGGTGAGACGTATTAAAAATTATGTGGAGGCCCAAGAGGTGAGACCTGTTAAACATTTTGTGGAGGCCCAAGAGGTGAGACGTATTAAAAATTATGTGGAGGCCCAAGAGGGGAGACCTCTTAAAAATTATGTGGAGGCCCAAGAGGTGAGACCTCTTAAACATTTTGTGCAGGCCCAAGAGGTGAGACCTCTTAAAAATTATGTGGAGGCCCAAGAGGTGAGACCTGTTAAAAATTATGTGGAGGCCCAAGAGGTGAGACCTGTTAAACATTTTGTGGAGGCCCAAGAGGTGAGACGTATTAAAAATTATGTGGAGGCCCAAGAGGGAGACCTCTTAAAAATTATGTGGAGGCCAAGAGGTGAGACCTCTTAAACATTTTGTGCAGGCCCAAGAGGTGAGACCTCTTAAAAATTATGTGGAGGCCCAAGAGGTGAGACCTGTTAAAAATTATGTGGAGGCCAAGAGGTGAGACCTGTTAAACATTTGTGGAGGCCCAAGAGGTGAGACCTCTTAAACATTTGTGGAGGCCCAAGAGGTGAGACGTATTAAAAATTATGTGGAGGCCCAAGAGGGGAGACCTCTTAAAAATTATGTGAACGCCCAAGAGGTGAGACCTCGTAAACATTTTGCGCAGGCCCAAGAGGTGAGACCTCTTTAAAAATTATGTGGAGGCCCAAGAGGTGAGACCTCTTAAACATTTTGTGGAGGCCCAAGAGGTGAGCCATAAATATAAAAATTTTTCTGATTTACGGAGCAATTCTACGGCGGTTAAGGAGGAGGAGGAGGAGGTGGAGGAGGAAATGGCACTTCATACAGATGGCACTTCACTTTTGGCTGCTTTCCACGGTTGGAGAAGCAAAGTCCGGGTCAATCCACTTGCTGTTCATTTTGATTAGCGTCAGCCTGTCGGCACTGTCGGTTGACAGGCGGCTGCGCTTATCGGTGATAATGCCCCCGGCAGCGCTGAACACCCTTTCTGATAGCACGCTGGCGGCAGGGCAGGCAAGCACCTCCAAGGCGTACAGGGACAGTTCCAGCCACGTGTCCAACTTGGATTGCGAAGACCCAGTACAGTTTGTTCTCCACTATCCGGACAACACGTGTGTCCCGGGAAAAGCAGCCCAGCATGAAGTCAGCCATGTGTGCCAGACTCTGAATAGGCATGACGTCACTGCCCCCACCAGAAGGATCACTTGCCATTTCCTCCTCTTCCTCTTCCGCCTCATCCGCGCTGAACCAATGGGACGCACACAGCCTGACTGCTACCCTCGCCGCCAGCATCCTCCTCCTCTTCCACAGCCACCTCCACGTCGTCCTCCTCCTCCTCATCCTCCTCCTCCTGCAACTGCCACCGTGAAGCAGACAAAAGTGTGGTCTGACTGTGTAGCTCCGTTGCGTCTCCTCCTGCCCCCGTCTCCTCTGTGTGCAATGCGTTCTCCCTTATTGCGATGAGGGATTCTTTAAGGACGCATAGGAGCGGGATGGTTACGCTC
>ONZH01025811.1:0-21264 GCA_900303285.1 Rhinella marina
GCAGTGGCAGCAGCATCAGCAGACTATAGAGTGACACGATGACAATGTGGCCAGGTGGCAGCAGCATGAGTAGGCCATAGAGTAGCAGAATGACAGACCCTGGAAGTGGCAGCAGCAGTGGAAGTAGTAGTACAATTTGGAACAGAGTGGCACAATTAGCTAATTTTGAAGTAGCGGCAGCTAGGAGATGGCATGTGGAGTCGGCAGCGACAGCAGCATCAGGCCGGAGAGTGGCAGGATGACATACCCTGAAGAGCAGACCGTACTAAAAAATTCTCTTCCTTTTGGCTAAGATCAACTGTAGCATATGTTCTTATCAGTATAGGGGCTGGTTATGCCAGCGGACAGGAACAGATGAGGTGCAGCGAAGGCTACAGCTTTGCATCGACTGTGACAAAATGTCAGTATTGACCCAAGGGGCGTAGCTAAAGGCTCATGGGCCCTGGTGCAAGAGTTCAGCTTGCCCCCCCCCTTCCCTCAGCGCTGGTGCACCTAGCTTTTCTGCCGGCCAAGTCAAAAAGTGAAACCCCCCCATGCCAAATTCTCACCCTAACCTTTTCCCTCCTAACATTACATATATCACTACATAACATACAGGGTAAGGCTACATTCACACCACAGTTGTTTTTTCAGCCTCCGATCTGCATATTTTGCGGCTCAGATGCGGACCCATTCACTTCAATGAGCACTATGTGCTGTCCGCATCTGTATGTCCATTCCTATTTTTTTCCATTTGCGGACAAGGATAGGCATTGTTACAGTGGATCTGCAAAAAAAAACGGATGCCATACGGAACATCATCCTTTTTTTGCGGATCCGCAATTTGCAGACTGCAAAACACAATGTTCGTGTGAATGTAGCCTGATACAGCGCCCCATACCTCTTACATCCAGTGACGTCTCCTCTGATGTAGATCCTCTCTTTCCTCATCTTCTCCTTTCAGACCAGACACCATTTTTCAGCCATTTCTCATCTCTGCAGTTTGACAGAAAAAATCTTAGTTTACTACTTTTCCATTATCCTCCTGTCTTCTGGACAAATCATCCTACCACCCCCAGTACTGTGCTACCAGTACCACACAGATAGTGCCCTTCAATAATTATTGGCCCACAGTGTCCTAAAATAACTGCGCCCGTAATAGTGTCCCGTAATAGTGTAAACATAACGACCCCCAGAACTAACTGCGCTGATACTGTGCCAGGGTGCCCCCACAGTAATAGTGCCCCCACAGTAATAGTGCCCCCAAAGTCCCAACTAATAATTCTCTGCCAGAGTGCACTTCTTAGTAATAGTGCTCCAAACAGTACTAAGGTCCCCACTGTGCCCCAAAAGTAATAATGCTTCCAATGTGCCAGTAAGAAGTGCCCCCAAAATTTCACCCCAATAATGTGCCAGTAAGAAGTGCTCCCCACCCATAGATGCCCCCCAAATTATGTGCCAGAAAGAAATGCCCCAATAATGCGCCAGAAGTTTCCCCCCAAAATCATGTGCCAGTAAGAAATACCCCCAGTGCCCCCATGTGCCAGTAAGAAATGCCCCAGTGCCTCCATGTGCCAGAAAAATGCCCCCAGTGCCCCCATGCCATAAATAAATGCCCTCAAGTGCCAGTAAGAAATGCCCCCAGTGCCAGTAAGAAATGCCCCCAGTGCCCTATGTGCCAGTAACAAATGCCCCCTGTGCCCCCATCTGCCAGTACAAATGGCCCCAGTGCCTGTAATAATGCCCCCTCTGCCAGTAAAATGCCCCCAGGTGCCAGTAAAAATGCCCCCAGTGCCAGTAAAAATGCCCCCAGTGCCCCCAAGTGCCAGTAAAAATGCCCCCAGTGCCAGTAAAATGCCCCCAGTGCCCCCATGTGCCAGTAAAAATGCCCCCAGTGCCCCTATGTGCCAGTAAAAATGCCCCCAGTGCCCCATGTGCCAGTAAAAATGCCCCCAGTGCCCCCATGTGCCAGTAAAAATGCCCCCATGTGCCATTAAAAATGCCCCCAGTACCCCCATGTGCCAGTAAAAATGCCCCTAGTGCCCCAATGTGCCAGTAAAAATGCCACCATGTGCCAGTAAAAATGCCCCCAGTGCCCCCATGTGCCATTAAAAATGCCCCCAGTGCCCCCATGTGCCAGTAAAAATGCCCCTAGTGCCCCAATGTGCCAGTAAAAATGCTCCCAGTGCCAGTAAAATGCCGCCATGTGCCAGTAACAAATGCCCCCATGTGCCCCTAAAATTGCCCCCAGTGCCCTCAATAGAGCTCCGATCCGTGTTACAATAAAAAAAAATTAACACTAATACTTACCTCAATCAGGCTGGCAGCGATGCGATGCAGGCCTCTTCTGGCCTGTGTCCCACGCTGTACGGCTAAGGCGGCACGATGACGTCATCGCGCCACCTGAGCCAGCCTCTGATAGGCTGCAGGCCTAGTGCCTGCAGCCTATCAGGGGAACGGGCAGGGGAGACGCCTCTCCCTCCCCTGCCCCGCAGTACAATACAGGCATCTGTATCGCCATCCTGAGGAGTGGAAGCACAATGGAATGGAAGGGCTCATCTCCCTCTGCCCCGCGGCTGCCTCTGTGCGCAGGGCAGCAACGCACCTGGCTAATTGGCAGTGTGGCCCTGCAAGTGGCAAGGGTGCCCCTCGGGGCCCCCCCGGCATAGGGGCCTGGTCGCAACTGCGACCGCTGCGACCCGTATAGCTACGCAACTGGACCCAAGACGCCAAGAAATCTCGGAGTTCCATCTTGAGATCGAGCTGGCGGTCTGCAGGGAGCTGAGCTACCACCTGTGGGAGCCCCTGCTTCTCGCCTCCCCCATGCACATCGCTGAGTGCCCCGGGGGCCGAAATCGTCTACTTTTAAAAATTCGAGTGTTCAAAGCAAACAGGGTTTCCTGTGTACTTGAGCTTTGAATAATGGAATAAGACTACAGAACGTACCAAAAATTTAAGACTGACATGCTGCTGCAGAGGAGAGTTGCACCGTAACAGCAGCTGCAAGAGTCAGCAGTCAAATAAATTTCAAGGCCACAGAGTAACACCATAACAGCAGCTACAAGAGGCAGCAGTCAAACAAATTTCAAGGCCACAGAGAGGCACCGTAACAGCAGCTATAAGAGTCAGCAGTCAAACAAATTTTAAGGCCACAGAGTGGTACCGTAACAGCAGCTGCAAGAGGCAGCAGTGGAATACATTTCAAGGCCACAGAGTGGGAGAAGCAGCAGGAGTCGTATTAATTTTAATGAGACAGAATGGCACAGTGACATACCCTGGGAGAGGCAGCAGCAGTCATAAAAATTTAAATGCAGCATACAGTAGAGTTGCACAATTACATAATTTGGATGTAATGGCAGCTAGGACACAGCGTGTGGAGGCAGCAGCAGCATACCTTAGAGTGGCACAATTACATAATTTGGACCTAGCGGCAGCTAGAAGACAGTGTGTGGAGGCGGTGGAAGCAGCATCAGACAACAGAGTGGCACAATGACAGACCCTGAAGTGGCAGCAGCATGAGTAGGCCACAGATTGGCACAATCAAAGACCCTGGAAGTGGCAGCAGCAGTCGTTAAATTTGGAATGTGACAGAGTGGCACAATGACAGACCCTGGAAGTGGCAGCAGCATGAGTAGGTTAAAGAGTGGCACGAAGAGAGACCCTGGAAATGGCAGCAGCATGAGTAGGCCACAGAGTGGCACAATTACATAAGTTTGAGGTAGCGGCAGCTAGGACACAGCGTGTGGAAGCAGCAGCAGCATACCGTAGAGTGGCACAATTACATAATTTGGACCTGGCGGCAGCTAGAAGACAGCGTGTGGAGGTGGTGGAAGTAGCATCAGGCGACAGAGTGGCACAATGACAGACCCTGAAGTGGCAGCAGCATGAGTAGGCCACAGATTGGCACAATCAAAGACCCTGGAAGTGGCAGCAGCAGTCTTTAAAATTGGAATGAGACAGAGTGGCACAATGACAGACCCTGGAAGTGGCAGCAGCATGAGTAGGCCAAAGAGGTGCACAATGACAGACCATGGAAGTGGCAGCAGCATGAGTAGGCCAAATAATGGCACAATGAGAGACCCTGTAAGTGGCAGCAGCATGAGTTGGCCAAAGAGTGGCACAATGAGAGACCATGGAAGTGGCAGCAGCATGAGTAGGCCAAAAAGTGGCATAATGAGAGACCCTGGAAGTGGCAGCAGCATGAGAAGGCCACAGAGTGGCACAATTACATAAGTTTGAGGTAGAGGCAGCTAGAAGATAGCGTGTGGAGGCGGCGGCAGCAGCAACAGCATCCCAGAGAGTGGCACAATTACATAATTTGGACCTAGCATCAGCTAGGAGACAGCGTGTGAAGGCGGTAGCAGCAACAGCATCCCAGAGAGTGGCACAAGTACATAATTTGAAACTAGCAGCAGCTAGGACACAGCGTGTGGAGGCAGCAGCAGCAGCATACCGTAGAGTGGCACAATTACATAATTTGGAGGTAGCAGCAGCTACGACACAGCGTGTGGAGGCGGCAGCAGCAGCATCAGGCCACAGAGTGGCATGGTGACGTAGCCTGGAGGTGACAGCAGTAGTAGCATGAGGAGACCTGATGAGATGGCAGCATCATTAGAAGGTTACATATTGGGTCAATGACAGAGTGGAGAGGTGGGTGGCAATACCAGTCACTAGTAAAGATGCTGGGTGGTAGAAAGAGCAGCTGGTAGATGTGTGGCATCAGGCGGGTGGCAGCATCATAAGAGTGGCTGAGGCAGGTAGCCTGAAGAATACAGTCTCATTTGTCAAGGTTTGGGTGACGCATCATGGCTGATCTAATCTGATGCATCAGGCGTTGGTGGGTGGAAATCCTGGCTGATCCACGCCTGATTCATCTTGACAAAGGTGAGTCTTTCCACATTTTGTAAGGACAGGCGAGTTCTCCTTGGGGTAACTATGGCCCCCGCCACACTAAACACCCGCTCTGATGCCACACTACCAGCAGGGTAGGACAGCTTCTCCAGTGCAAACTCAGCCAGTTGCGGCCACAAATACAGTTTGGCTGCCCAGTAGCCAGAGGATCTTCAATGTGGGGTGGCAGGGTGCTGTCCAAGTAGGCCACCACCTGCTAGTTCAGGGTCTGCTCCTGGTCTACCTGCTGCTGCTGCTGGTGAGTACTTTCCGCACTTGGTGGGTGAAGAAAGCTGCTCATCAGCGACTCCAGAATCAAGTTGCTGCTGATGCAGCTGGTACTGCTCCTACCTCCCCACCCCCCCACAGCAGCCATGGCAGTGGTACGTGAGCGCTGAGGCGCCCTGGTCAGACCTGCGATAGGATGGACGATGATGCAGATAGACAGCAGCCAACTGACTACATAGGATGTATCTATAGTACTTCAGTTTGTCCTCCCTCTCAGCAGGTGCAAAAAGGCCCCCATTTTAGACCGGTAGCCAGGGTCCAAGAGGGTGGAGAGCCAAAAGTCATCACTCTGCCGGATGGTGAATATTCGGCTCTCACTACGTAAGCCAGTGAGCATGCATCGGGCCATTTGCACAAGTGACTCGGAGGGACTCCCTGCCTCCAACTCCACTGTATACTGCCATGGTGTCTCTGGGTCATCTGCCTCATCTTCCTCATCTCCCTCTACCTCCTCTGGCTGTCACCTGGGTAGAAAAACCACTAAATGCTTGTGCTCCAATGTCCTCCTCCTCCTCCAGTTCAGCCCCCACCGGACTCATGTGGCCGTGAGATCCACGTCTCCAGTCCCCTGACCAGAAAGATTTTGCAACATCTGTTCCAGGACATGAAGCAGTGGAATGACGTTGTTCATACCGTAGTCCTGGCGACTGACAAATAACGTGGCCTCCTCAAAGGGCGTGAGCAAGCGGCAGGTGTCACACATGAGCTGCCACTGGCTGACATCAAAATTACACAGGGGAGTATTCCTGTCCACTTGGATCATTAAGAAATCGTTTATGGCCTTTCTCTGTTCGTACAGTCAGTCGAACATATGGAGGGTAGAATTCCAACGGGTGGAAACGTCACATATCAGCCTATGTTGGGGGATGCCATTCTGCCGCTTCAGCTCAAGGAGGGTGTGCTTGGCGCTGTAGGAATGGCTGAAGTGCATGCAAACTTTTCTGGCCATTTTTAGAATGTTTTGCAGTTGGGTATAAGACTTGAGGAACCGCGTGACAACCAGATTAAATACGTGCACCATGCAGGGCGCATGGCTCAGCCCTCCTTGGCGCAGCACAGACACCATGTTCTTTCTGTTACCTGTCATCATGGTTCTGATTTTTAGTTGTCGCGGAGAAAGACAGCAATCGATTTCTTCTTTCATGATGCGGAGCAGTTCCTCCCCTGTGTGACTTCGTTCGCCCAGGCTAACCAGGCATAGAACTGTGTGACACCGCCGTGCCCTGCACATGTGGTACGCTGGAGGAGCACTATGACTTGGCCCTGCAGTGGAGGCTGAGATGACAGAGAAGGAGCCGGACATTAGCGCAGGATCAGCAGTTTGACAATGAGGAGAAGAAAGGGGTGTCACCTGTTCAAGTTGTTCTTGTGGCTGGCCAGGAAGCACATTGACCCAGTGGGCCGTAAAGGACATGTACTGTCCCTGACCATAGTTGCAACTCCACACGTTGGCGCTGCCATGCACTTTGGCAGACACCGACAGGCTCAAGGACTGGGCCACCTTCTCTTCTACATAGTTGTGCAGAGCTTGGTCTGACTTTTTGGCACAGAAATGACGGCTTGGGACTCTCCACCTCGGCTCGGGCAAGCCATCATTTCTCTGAACGGTGCAGAGTCCACCAGTTGAAAAGGGAGGGACTGCAGCTCGAGCAACTTGGACAGGAGAACGGTCAGCTTCTGCGCTGTATGATGGATGGACGCGTACTGCTGTCTCTTTGCAATCGCCTCGGTGAACGACTGCTGCCGTAATGAGTGGCGAGGAATAAGAGGAGGAGGAGCAGGAGGATCTGGAGGGGTAGATAATGATGGACAGCTCCCTTTGGCAGAGGTGCTGGAGCCTTGTCTGCCTGAAATGGGCTGCGTGCCACTGGGTGATGCTGCTGTTGCTGCTGCTGACTGGACCGCCACATCTGAACCATGGTTCTCCCAGGCCACTTTGTGGTGATGCTGCATATGTTGGCACAGGGCCGTGGTGCCAACATTAGCACCCTGGCCACGCTTCACTTTCTGACCACAGATTCTACATATAGCTATGTTCACCTCCTCAGGCGTCTTAACAAACAACTTCCACACCGCCGAGTAGGCGATTTTACCACCAACACTCCGTACTGACTGAGTTGAACCTCCGTTGCCTGGCTGAGCCCCTGCACCACTTTTTTCAAGGCTGGAAAGCACCTACGAAGAGAGTGTCTACCCCGTGCCCGTTTGGCTCCCGACCTCACACTGCTGCCACTCCGCTGACTAGCGGCCACACTACCGACTTGCTGCCTGCACCGCTGCCTGATGCGCAAGCTGTCAGTCTCGTCTGCAGATGATGATAATGATGATGATGAAGCCCTTGCTTCACCCGGCTCCCAAGTGCGATCGGCTACATCATCATCAACTACAGTTTGCACGTAGCTAATGTCCTCCTCAACTGTCTCGGTGTACAAAGCCTGACCGCTCTCAACATCACCTCCCACTACACTCTCCTCATCAGTACTTGACCCCCTACTGGAAGGAGCCGATTTCTGCCCCACCTCTTGGCTTCCCAGTAGCTGCTGACTTCCCTCAAGTAGTTTGTCCTCGCTGCATAGTGGCGCAGAGCCCATTGCAAATAGTACTTCTCTGGCTGAGGGGACCGAAAAGGACAGAGGCAGGTTGAGGACCGGTGAGGGCACTGGAGCTGCTCCTGGCCCATGCCAACTAAGGGTTGTGTCTGACGAACCCACCGACTTGGGGGTTCCAGATGTCATCTGGGAGGAAGTGGATGACCGAGTCAACCATTCAAGAACATCTGGGTTGGTGGTCAACACACGACCACTAGATGACACCGGAAACTGCGGCCTTGCCGAGTGACCCATAATGCCACGTCCCCTACTCTGCTGAGATCTGTGCCTGTTCCCGAAAAATTTGTGCCACTGCCCCTCCCCTACGAAGGGCCTGTCACTCCTCTATCTGACATCCTGTTTCATTAAAAATTTTAAAATAAAATAAAATGAACAATCCCCCCCAAAATTATACTTTGTTCACTGCCTTGCACAACAGCTTAACTATTTCTTTCAGAAATATCGTCACCTACACAGTGTGTTAACAAAGGGTTACTGAACTGCAGTACAATGGGTTACTGCACAGCACTATACACTTTGTTTATATACAGACTGACGCTGCAACTATCGATGTAAAACGAACGAACTCAGAACCACGTCCTTACTCTTTTTTGGGCAAATCAACTTCACTGACTATGTCAGTACAATATCACGTTTTTCTGTTTGGATGGCGAATAACGCCGCAAATAGCTATTTAAAAAAACAACCCCACTAACAAGGATTCCCTGGTTTTTTGGCAAGTCAGCTTCACTGACTACGTTAGCACAATATCACTCTTTTCTGTTTGGATGGCGAATAATGCCGCAAATAGTTATTTAAAAGAACAACCCCACAAACACAGATTCACATTTTTTTTGGCAAGTCAGCTTCACTGACTAAGTTAGCACAATATCACGCTTTTCTGTTTGGATGGCGAATACCACCACAAATAGTTATTTAAAACTAACAACCCCCAAAACACAGATTCACTGGTTTTTTGGCAATTCAACTTCACTGACTACGTTAGCACAATATCACGCTTTTCTGTTCGGATAGCAAATAACGCCGCAAATAGTTATTTTGAATGAACAAATCCACAAACACGGATTCACAGTTTTTAAAAAAGTCAACTTCACTGACTACGTTAGCACAATATCACGCTTTTCTGTTTGAATGGCAAATAACGCTGCAAATAGTTATTTAAAACTAACAACCCCACAAACACAGATTCACTGTTTTTTGGCAATTCAATTTCACTGACTACTTTAGCACAATATCACCCTTTTCTGTTTGGATAGCAAATAACGCTGCAAATAGTTATTTTAAATGAACAAATCCACAAACACGGATTCACAGTTTTTTTGGCAAGTCAACTTCACTGACTACGTTAGCACAATATCGCGCTTTTCTGTTTGGATGGCGAATAACGCCGCAAATAGTTATTTAAAAAAACAACCCCACTAACACGGATTCACTGGTTTTATGGCAAGTCAGCTTCACTGACTACATTAGCACAATATCACGCTTTTCTGTTTGGATGGCGAATAACGCTGCAAATAGTTAATTAAAACTAACAACCTCACAAACACAGATTTACTGTTTTTTTGGCAAGTCAGCTTCACTGACTACGTTTCTAAAATATCACGCTTTTCTGTTTGGATGGCGAATAACGCCTCAAATAGTTATTTAAAAAAACAACCCCACTAACATGGATTCCCTGGTTTTTTGGCAAGTCAACTTCACTGATTACGTTAGCACAATATCACACTTTTCTGTTTGGATGGCGAATAACGCAGCAAATAGTTATTTAAAAAAACAACCCCACAAACACGGATTTAATGGTTTTTTGGCGAGTCAACTTCACTGACTACGTTAGCACAATATCACGCTTTTCTGTTTGGATGGCAAATAACGCTGCAAATAATTATTTTAAATGAACAAATCCACAAACACGGATTTATAGTTTTTTAGGCAAGTCAACTTCACTTTAGAATTTAGCACTATATGGCGCTTGTCTATTTGTATGTCGAATAATGCCGCAACTATTTCTTTCACATTTACAAGCTGCCAATCACGGATTATATATGTTTTTCCCCAAACACAACCCAAAAGATATATATATATATATATATATATATATATATATATATATATATATATATATATTTTTTTTTTTTTTTTTTTTATTTCTTTTTTATTTTTTTCTAATGTACCCCAAACAAGGCTCTGACCCTCTTACTTCACTGCAAAAAGTGAGAGTAGTGGTGCTTCTTTGAATACAGCACCCCAAAACAGTCTTTAGAACAGAGTGCAGTGCTGTATAACAGGCTAACCCCTATGCCCCCTCACTTCTGCACAGTGTACCAGAATAGCGATTTCACTACCTAATTTTTTGTCTAGAAATCGTCCCTCTCCTATCCCTGCAATTCATATTATCTATCCCTGATCTCCTCATGTCTTTTCTTTAGTTTTTCTTTCACTTGCCCTATCTCTCCTGACGTCTGTCTCAGGTCTAACATCAATAGCAAATGGCGCTTTCTAGTGCTGCAGAGCTGTTTATAGGGCTGGGATATCGCAGGACTTGGCTGGCTGCTAATTGGCTACATGTCTGCATGTCATCGCATTGTTGGCGTTTACTTCTTTGTCCCAGAAATCCTTCCCCATGTCATGCCATGTGCTTTGATTATATTGAAACTAGCAGCATATATATGAGATAACTACTCCAATACACATGGTACAACATTTTCTGAGAGGCCCAAAAATTTCAGGGCTACAGAAGGATTCCAAATGAAAGAACTAGGGCCAGAATGTGGGTAGTAGTGGCACAAACTATCTGCCCAGAAGAAGTAGTGGTAGTAGGCCGCAGTTGTACCTCCTGACTTTGGAAATGTGCAACATTATAGTTGAGGGGAAAGAGGATGAGATTGTGGATTGGATGGCTCACTCCTCCTCTCATTTGCAGTAGAATGATATGGAGGTGAGTTCAGAGTCAGACACCATGCTGTCGACCCAGGGGTCATAGTGTTCCTCCTGCTCCTCCTCCTTGCAGCCCCAAAGGAGTTTTTCAGTGGAGTCCTCCCAGTCTTCACTGCCCCTTCCTTTTTCCTAAGAAGTGGCAAGAAAACCCCACAACGTCCTACGGAAAATAGTCAAGAGAGTCTCCATGTTCACAAGTTGTGCGAGAGCAGTCAGCATTTGTACTGCTTTGAGGAGGAGGTGGAGTCTGCAGACTTCAGACATAGTTGGTGGTGGTAGTAGTGGTATTGGTGTTGGGGCAGTGATAGTGGCAGTCAGGTAAGAGCAGGGGAGGTGGTCAAAAAACCCACCATGATATCCCACAGTCTGATAGAAGTAAGAGGGAGGGTGAGGACTCCGATGGTAATTGTGCGCTGAACAGGACCTAAGAACTGGAATGGAGTGTTGAGGAGGAGGCAACATCCGAGGAGGACGGTGATGGCAGCAGCAATAAATAGCAGAGGTCACATACCTCCCAATGAACAGCCAGGGCCATGTCTGCTTTGGGATAAGGTGATGCTGCCAATGCTGGGGTGGGTTAGGCCTCATCTACGGGCTGTACAGTGTCCTTCACGTCATCATCATTTCTCTCCGCTTCTCCCACTCATACTCTTTCTCTACTCCATCATCATTGATAATTGAATTCATAGCCAGAAAACAACTATATGTGCCAGAAAACAACCCTATGAGTATGCTTATTTTATCTCCGCCTCGCCGGAAGATTGCTAGCCTGCATTATTTCCCCAAAAAGCCATTCCTGCCTTATACTCTCACGTGGTGAACAATGTGGGCAGCTCCCTCTGATTCTCGCTGTGCGTCAATGTTCATGTGGCATCTTAAAACAGATGCTGACATTCATGGAGCTGGGGACCACAGTGAAAGAAGAGCAGCTGACGCATCTTGCTGTCCTCCCTATAGCTTTTGGGCACACACAAAGGGAATTTGCCAAGGCTGAGGAGGATGATGAAAAGGAGGATTAGTGTTGAGCAAAACGAAGTTAACAAAGTGGAATTCATTCCGAATTTGAGGAAAATTGTGATTTGTTACAACTTTTCCATGTTGGTTATAGAAAAGTTGGCTTTTTGTAGGTCTAATTTGATTTTTTTTCAGATAACAGCCTTGTGTAGAAAACATGGTCGAGGAAAGCATATGGATAATCAGGAAGAAAAGAAAATCTACTTTAGCTGGAAAAATAAATACTTTTTATACAGATAAAATCGACCAAGCCGTTCAGACCTGAAGCATGTCCTTTCTTTCAGCTGAAAACCTTTAGTATGTTATGACAGGTCACATGGAGTTTTCAGAGCATTGTTGTAGGCAGCAATTCAAACTTCAATAAGAAATCCCATCCAGGAGAACTATTTACAAATTATGTGAGAGGCTTATTTCATTTATTATAGTTCTTTTTAAAAATGGAATGGAGTTTCGTTACAGCTTCTCACTTCTGAATTTCAGTAAAACTGCACATTTTGAGAAGACAGGCAAATTAGGGAAAAATCTGACTGGCATTATACAACATGTACTGTAGGTAACATGAGCTGCCAAAAGGAGAGTAGATAACACACCAATAAAAGCCTCTCTCTCTCTCTCTCTCTCTCTCTCTCTCTCTCTTTCACCTTTTATTCTCCTAAATTGAATTACACAAAATTGGAGCTTGTTAGAATACAAACTTTTTGGAAAATTTGGTTTGAGTTTTTGAATTGTAGAATCAATTTCCTCATCTTTAGGCCTTATTCACACACCAGTATTTCGGTCAGTGATTTCCATCAGTGATTTTGATCCAAAACCAGGTGCGGCTCTAAACACAGAACATGTGCAGATCTTTCCCTTATACCTTCTGTCTCTGTAGGCTCCAATCCTGGTTTTGGCTCACAATCACTGAAGGAAATCACTGACCAAAACATTGTTATGTGAATAAGTCCTTATATGCAGGCTTCAACCAGATAACTTATCTCTTAAGTTACACATCTGGGGGAGGGGAGAGATTTCTGACTTTCCGCAACATGATGTTGAAGGAGAGAAGGACGAGGCACTTTCAATCAGCCCACTGCTAATCTCCTCGAGCACATGCCTGCTGTGAGGAGAAACAGAGTATTGCATCCTGTTGCTAAGGAAGCTATAGTGTCACTAGGGGGCATGGCTTAGAAGTATTCCTGTATCTCTCTGGACAGGTGAGTTTGTGACAACAACACTTCCTTGGCCTGCCCAGTCACCAGATTTATCACCAGTCAATCATTTCTGGAATCAGCTGGGAAGCCAGCTTTGGCTTCCTATGAGTTTGTTGGATATACAGGCCCAGCTTCAACATCTGTGGGCAAATGTGCCACAAGATAGCATATGGAACATGTTTGCCTCCGTGCCATCCATATTCCATCTTGTATCCAGGCTAGAGGCAACCTAACAGGGTACTTGAGCCTGTACAGTTCCTCCAGTAAAAATAATTTTGCTGTAATATTTTAATCGCTTACATACAGTATATCATCATTACATCCACACATAAAAGTTTCATTCAATTACAACAATTCCGTCTTGGTACATTATTATTTTTGTCAACAAGATATTTTGAAATAATACTTCATTCTTTTTTTCGTTCATACTTTTCCGTGAAATAAGCCCTTTAATAGTTTAACTAAACTACTATGTGGAACAGTTATTGTCTCTACAGTAGATTGTACAGTACTTAAACTTTAAAGTCTATAGTTTTCAAACCAGCACCTGAATCTGAATACTTTTGTAATTACATGTAATTAAAAATTTTGTACAGCCACTGAGGTATTCGATACAAGGTATCTGTATAGCGCCAACTGCTGTTAGTGTTTTTTCTTACTTTTTTGACCAGCTCACCAAGAAGGCCGCACATGCTCAGTTTGATCTTTCCACTGCCTCCCGAGCTGTGATAGGGAGATCTGAGACACGCCCCTTGAGCTTTCAGCTTGATATAAATCTAGCAATGAATGGATAGATCCATGTGAGGTACAGGACTGGTTCTAGGTTTCTTAGAAAGAGATTGTCACATACTTTATGATGTCTGATTTTCAATTTTTACATTAGTCATGGGACATTCGATTCAAATGACACACTCTGGGCGGAAAATCACTAGTACAAAATCCCTGAAGGAACTGAACATGCAGATGACGCTGGAAGATTTCAACTCTGAAGCCAACTGAAAAGCAATGAAAACAGGCCATACCTCATATGTATTTCAAATATTTGCTCAACCTCAAAAATGGAAACTGAGCTTTGAGACATCAGACAAAACGGGGAATCTATTTAACATTGCCTTTCATTCACTACTCAGGGCTCTTACCCATGTCGACCCTTGAGAAATACCATATACAGTTAGTACAAATTCTATCTGACAAAATATCAAAAGAAGATATATATAGGGTGTGCAATGTTATGTTTTGCCTTCATAAATGGCATTTAACATGTCAACACAGATAAAATCCTCTTGGCGAATAACAATACTAACATCTGGCTTGTTCTAACTGACTTCTGAAACACTGAAATAAAGCTAGCAAAGAGCACCTCATACATCTATCCCACAAGGGCTATGCAATGTCACAATATGAACAGCAATTTTTACGCACCATAAATGATCATCTAGAACATTCCATTGGGAACTCTTTTGCCCATCTGGCTACTTCATTTCCTTTTCTGCATGTCAATTCACATCAATTTTACTCATTTGGTTTCTCTGTAAAGGTACAGCCCATCCTGTTTCCTATAAATACCATCAATGCGCCACAGTTTTAGTATTAGTTATGTTTCTCAAGATGAATTACCAAAATGCAGCATACAAAGATCCAAAAGAACAGGATATTGGGTTGTATTTTTTTCACCATGGATAGTGATGTTCATGTTCACTAAATGAACTTGAAAGGTTACAGTTTAATATATTATCAAGGTATGTAAATTACATCTATTAGCCAAGCAAAATTCATTACATACATACTGGACATATGAAAGGTAAAGATAACTTCTAATCCAGACTAGAGCTGAGCAAACTACTTAAAATTCATAAAATTTTTCAAAAAATTTGATTTGTGGCTGAATCGATTATAGACAAAATATGTTTCAATTGGCCTTAAAATTGCTAGGTCTCAGATTTTTTTAAAATATATTTTTATCTTTTTTTTTGTTTTTTATAATTAAATTTTGCTCTTGAATGCAAATAGCAAAAAATATCAGAGTGACACCGTATATAGCTATGGATAAATTCATGGTTAGTAGCGTTAGTATGTTTATCCCTTTGTGGACCTCTGCTGTACATGTACGGCAGAAGTCTGGTCTTTAAAAATTGCACTTGCAAGTGTAGCGGGCATCTTACTCACAGAGTGTCTGCTGTTTTAAACAGCAGACACCAAGGGCTAATGTCTGTAATTGTCGCTATCGCAGATATTTAACCCCTCAATTTTGACCACGGCATCTAAAGCGATTTCCATTGAAGAGATCAGGGCTCCCTGTGAAGATCAGGGAAGCTGTTACTTCTGTATTAAAGCCCTGGTCTCATTGAAGAAACCAAGGCTTTTATAGCTGTAGTTACTTTGGTATTCCATTGCAATACATTGGAGAAGGAATCTAATGATTGCATTTGCTTGCTATAGCCAGGCTGCTATAGCCAGGTTGCTAGGGTGACTTAAAAAAAGTTTAAAAAAAGTTTAAAAAATATAAAAAAAATATAAAAATTCAAATGACCTCATAAATTAAATGAAAATAAATAAACCATAAAAAATAATGTGGTATCTCTTTAATTGTACTGACCCATAAAATGACAGTAAAACTGGCAGTATTGTGGGTTTTTTTTTTCAAATTCCACCAACTTTTGAATTTTTTCAGTTTCCCACTACATTTTAAGCAATATTAAATGGTGCTATTATAAAACACAGCTTGTCTGTCAAAAAAGAAGCCCTCATACGGCTATGCGAATGGAAAAGAAAACAAAAACAAAAATGGGAAAGCAGAGTAATCACAGGGTCTGAAGCTGTTAAAGACACATTGCACAGTCATGTGTAATGTTTTTTTCATATTAGAAAGCTACCAAAAATTGTCCCTTATTGGGAGCAGTTGGTGTTTAAATACACACGGTGTTATGGAAAAAAAACATAGCTTGTTGGAGCCAGGCATCCAAAAATTATACCTTAACAGGGGGAGATGCCGGCCTGTGTTTGTATACACACACTTGTTAACCCCTTGCGCCACACATATATGGCTGAAGGAGAGGATTTAAATATGGCATCCATTTGTGGGCATTTCAGTAAAGGCCCGGGGCTAATGTCTGTGGACAGCGATAATGCTGATTGTAGACAATTTACCATTTAGATACAGTGGTCTAAATGCTGAAAATATGGACACATACGCTTCTGGGTTAGGAATGGCTCCCCATGTAGTGATTGAGGCAGCTGTCCCTTTACTCTGATGCGCTGGGTCTCTCTGAAGGAATGTGCATAAAGAACTTCCATATAGTAGGTACAGTACCCAGTGTGCTTTATGAATGCACACCTGTGACTTTAGACATGCTAGTCTAAATTTTCTTGCAGTAAATTTTTCATAAGTGCAATGCAAGGAGCATGTGTCATTTCCCACCACCCTCCTCCTCTGATGTTACCACCTCATCAGCACCCTGATCCAGCTCCCAGGTACTGTACGAAACACATTCATCATCACCTCACCCTCTAAGCCACTTTTATTAAACTGATATGTCACTGTGGGCTTCTTGGCTCCCTCCCTATTCCTGCTCTGAATTTGCCCAGAGGGCCACTGTTGCTACCACTGCCCCTAATACCACCACTGTAGCTACAACCACCCCAGCAACAACAAGAAAGCTATGCATGGGGTCGCCTGCCTCCCCCTGAAGCTCCTCCTCATGACAGAGCAAATGCTGACAGTTTTTACAAAAATCATCAACGGGGAAATTGTCTTGAGTATCTTCCACAGCATGTGGGGTTTTGTTGCCTCTTCTTAGGAAATAAATGTGCTTCACTAGGAAGGGCAGTGAAGACAGTGAGGATTCAACAGAAAGCCTTCTCTGAGGTTGCAAGGAGGAGGATCAGGAGGAATGCTGTGGCCCTGGCTCCATGGTGTCAGATTCAGAGGTGATATCCACATCATCTTACTGTGACTGCGAAGAGGAGTGAGCCATCCAGTCCTCTTTGTTGTCAATAATAATGTCAATCAGAAGCCAAGGAGAACTGTAGGAGAACTGTTTACTACTACTACTACTACTACTACTACTACTACTACTACTACCACTACTACTACTGGATATACTGTATGCAACTTATGTAATAAAATGTCTCTGAACTACATGGTTTAATGCAGTAATGCATTCAATAACATGGGCAAAACAATGCAATATTTGAGGTAAAATGTTTTTGAACTGTGCCTTCAATAACATTGGAATAACAATGTAATTTTCTTTTAACTACACTGATGCAGATATGCATTCAATAACACAGGTATAACAATGCTATTATTACTGTGAAATTTTGATGTGTTCAATAACAGGTTTAAAAAAAACAATTTTTATGGAAAAATTACTTTGAACTATGAGTTCAATAAAATGGGTATGCCCATTTCCATGAAACGGCCACTAAACGCAGATTGGGTTAAAGTGGTTTTCTGGGGGATGGAAATATTTTTCTTTTTAAAAGCGGGACAGAATGAGTTTTTAAAAAAAGCATTACTCACATTATCGATCCAATGCTACTCTCAATATGATGCTGATCTGGTCTCCATTGCTCTCAACTTCCTGACAGACAGGAAACAGATTAAAATGCTAGCTCAGCCATTGACTTACTAATTACATCTGAAGCATACATAGCAAAGAGGGATACGTCTTGAACTCCATTGAAAGTCAATGGAGGACGAATCCGTTTTCTATTGTGTCAGACAAAACGGATCCGTCCCCATTGACTTACATTGTGAGTCATGACTGATCGGTTTGCATCAGTTTCTTCATGTGGACACCAAAACGCAGCAAGCAGCGTTTTAGTGTTCGCTTCCAAAACGGAATGGAGATTGAACTGAAGCAAACTGAAGCAAAACTGATGCATTCTGAAAGGATCCTTTTCCATTCAGAATGCATTAGGACAAAACTGATCAGTTCAGGACCGTTTGTGAGAGCCTGTGACGGATCTCACAAACGGATCCTGCAAACGCAAGTGTGAAAGTAGCCTTAAAAATTGTCCAATAACTGCAATGATTTCCTGATTGTATTTAGTATTGTGATCTGGGATCATTATAGTTATTAAAATTCAAAGTACAACTGAGGGAAATGAAAAACCTGAACAGAAGTCTTGATAATTAAGGTTAATAGAAGTTAGATAGTTGCCTTGCATTTTCTTCTAGGCTATGACTAACATATAATACATTTTCAAGTGAAGATGGTCATATTACCAATTAAGTAGAAGACTAATTAAAGCAAAGGATTAAAAAGCAAATCAAGTAAGAAAATTATTGATTTAATTACTTTAAATCAATTAACACACAGTTGTTCATTGTTAAAGAGGTTATCCAACTTCTAATAAATAACAAAACTGCTGCAAATGTTATAAAACAAACAAAAACAAACAAAATAAAGTAGTACTCACTTTTCTTTCCCCCCAGCGAACCACAGCTAAAGTTCCACTGATCCTGCTGGTCTTTGCAAGCAGCTAGTATGTTGCCAGAGTAGCCAATCAGTGGCCATAGTTGTCACTTTCATGGTACAGTATACTGCCATGATCCTAGTTGAAGGCATATGGCACCATTGATTGGCAGCTTGGTATTATGCTGGCTACTTTCAGAAAAAATCAATGTTCCACACAGATAAAATATCAAAAGGAATGCTAGGGGCAGCAATAGTAAAGAAAATATTTGTTTTTTCTTGTCAGTTCAAATATATTAATGCTTATTGCACTCAATTAGCTCTCAAACAGGGTTAAGTGAAGAAGCTTATACTTCCTCTCCTTCCCAGGAAAAACTGTCACAAACAGCATAAAATTTCACCTAAGTCTGGTGTGTGATCTAAAGGTGCCAATAAACATTTAATACAGTAGCTGTTGACCGACAGCTATCTCTCCGGACTCTCTCCCGGTTTCACCATACATGTTTGGCTGAGCAGTGTATTCTCTAGAGAGAGCAGAGAAGGCCTTGCCACACACTTCTGGAGGTGGATTATCTCCCAGGAGAATAAAATAATCAGACTAAAATATTGATTTGATTATCTGTCTGGGAAGGGTTGCCCGAACTTGACGCTCTTGGCATTTTCATAAAAACTAATGTATAGGGCCAGCTTTAAAGAGTATCTGTCAGTAGATTTGTACCTACTGTATGAAACTGGCTGACCTGTTGCATGTGTGCTTGGTAGATGAAGGCAATTGTGTTGGTCCCATATTCATATGTGCCTGCATTGCTGAGAAGGATGATGTTTTAATTTATGCAAATGAGCATCTAGGAGCAACATAGACACTGCCATTACACCTAGAGGCTCTGCTCTCTCTGCAACTGCCGCGCCCTCTACATGTGATCATGCCTGGCCCTGACTTCTTCTAAAGTCAATCAAAGTCGCAAGGCACAGTAGTTACAGAGAAAGCTGAGCCTCTAGGAATAACAGCAATATCCCCATTACTCATAGAAGCTTATTTGCATAAATTAAAACATAATTTTTCTCAGCAATACAAACACATAGGAACACGGGACCAGCACAGATACCTTCAGTTGCTAAATGCACACATGCAATAGGTCAGCCAGTTTCATAGACACAAATCTGCTGACAGATGCCCTTTAATGTAACTAAGGACTAGTTCACATGGAATAGGTGCGGCCCCTTTCACCTCAATGATCGTGGGCAGCCAGGGCTTCGTTCCGCAGCTCTGCAAAAAAGAATAAAACATGTCCTATTCCGCAATAGCGGACAAGAATAGGCATTTAGAATGGGGTGCCGGGCCGTGTGTTCCACAATTTGCTGGTGAGCAGCCGCGGTATTGCGGATTCGCATTTTTGTGGTTCCGCAATACCACGGCAGACTGAAAGGCCCCTAAGTCTAAGCATTTGTCTAACTGTCCTAATTGGTAGACAAAGTGTCTGGTTTGCGGTAAACAGGGAGATCAGCTTCTACCAGCCTGGCTTGGCTTGATTGACAGGTCTATCCTGGTAAATAAATAAGAAGACACCTGTCAATCAAGCAGAGCTTGTATCCATTTCTGAATTGTCTTTAAACTGTTCTCTCTGAAACACTGCAGCATTTTAGAGTAACTAGGGAGCCTGTTGAAATTTCAAGCTCCGTGTAGGTTGGGAAGCATGAAGCTTCTGACTGGAGTCAAGAATAGAAACTTCTGACAAAGTCAGAATAGAAAGATAGCGTCATATCAATATCATTCTGCACTAATGAGATCAAAAGGACTGAAACAGATCTGTGGATGGATGGGTATCTAAAGATGCATTTAAAGAGGACCTTTCATGCTTTTTTTTTTTTTTACAGTAGCTAAATACCTTAACTCGTAGGGTACCCCCCACTGATGCTGCCACCCGTGACCGTTCTTCAAAATAGCGCTCCTGCGCCCCACTGCAGCCCCCTGTATTTTTCCTGCTCAATATGTTAATACTGAGCATCGGTACAGGGAGGAGGAGACGCCCGGGTTTCTCAATGGGCGTCTCCTTCTCCCTGGCTGTGCCGCGATCCAATCACATTGGAGAGCGTCACAGCCAGGGAGAAAAAAACTCCTTGGCTGTGACGCTCTCCGATGTGACTGGATCGCGGCACAGCCAGGGAGAAGGAGACGCCCATTAAGAAACCTGGGCGTCTCCTCCTCCCTGTACCAATGCTCAGTATTAACATACTGAGCGGGAAAAATACAGGGGGGCGCAGCAGGGCGCAGGAGCGCTATTTTGAAGAACGGTCATGGGTGGCAGCATCAGTGGGGGGTACCCTACGAGTTAAGGTATTTACCTACTGTAGAAAAAAAAGCATGAAAGGTCCTCTTTAAGTGGTCCAAGAATCGGTCATTCCCAACAATCTGGCCATGTAAATGTGTCACTGATCACTCGGAGGACGCTCGTCCATCGGGTGATCCCGTTGTTCATGGAGGCACCGTTGCTGCTGCTCAGAAACCATGGTTCTGTATAAAGAGGAGGGATTACAATAGCGATCCCTCATCCTCATACAGTGAAGGAGATCACTGCATGTAAATACAGCAGTCGCTATTCAGCAAAATGGGAACCACTTTATAAATTGCCATACTAAGTTTCAATATAGAGTACAGAGACCTGTTGCAAATCAGCTGTAGGATATACATTACTATTAGTTCTTCATGAATCTGAAAGGGATTATCTCACTTCAGCAAATGGCATTTATCATGTAGACAAAAACACTTACTAAAATATTGCGATTGTCCATATTGCTGGCTTCATTTTCCCATCACATTATTCATTGCTTGTATCCAAGGTTTACGACCACTCTGCAATCCATCAGCAGTGGCCATGATAGTTCAGTATAAGAAAGGACGCCAGCGTCTCGAATTGCTGAGCCCATGTGACTGCACAT